>APFE030819773.1:12411-27052 GCA_000404065.3 Pinus taeda | reverse complement strand
CTATGGAAGATCTATTCTTACTATGAGCATAGTTATAGGAATATCTATTTTGTAATTTATTTCCAATTTAAGTTAAAAGAAGAAATTAACATTAAATTAAGACAAACTAGGGAAGACATATAAATGAAATGGATCTAACTGCAAATAAAATTCAATCCATGATAACCATCAAAATGGGTATCCTATGATTCCTATCACATTTCATAGATTAAGAAAACAATAGAAATTAACTAAGTTATAACTTTATTACAAATTATAGTGTGGTTATTTATAAAAATAAATAAAATTGCATGCATATTTCAACAACAACAAAAATCCTTAGCGGAAAATTTTAGCGGTGAAATACGTCAATATTACTATGAATGCTCCAAAATATTCCATGGGCTTTAAATATCTTCCATCAACCTAATAATTAACTTATAACTATGGATATTAGCATAATTATAGGCATATATAAGGCATGTTTTACCGCATTATGTACTAATGGTTGGACTATAAAAGGTGGATCATTAGTTCTTATAGGAATGTTTATATTATGTTGTTCTATTTCCTAGTTGTAACATTCCAACCAAATCTCCATTTTGTGGTGTTCTCTTTATAAATGAATATTGTTAATATCCAACTTAATATGTCATCAAAACTAGAATTCTTGGATAAAACTTCATCAGTATGAGTCTGATTGGATCGGGTTTTTTTCTCCTATCCTTGGTCCTCTACCTATGATGAGCTTCCTTCTATGTTGAGTTTTTCTAGAGTCGATTGTTTATGTTCCTGTGTTTGCTGAACTACCATCATTTTCTATAGTAATCTTTCAATGCATACATATTTTCCATGTCCAAGAAACTACAAGACATCAGGCCCAATAGCTTATTCTAGAAATTGCTCTAATTTTCTAGGCTTCTTTTGTTTTATACCCTTTATAGGGTATCCTCAGTTTTTTTTCATGTAATTAAGTGTAGATTCTATTGTTGTTGTGGGTCTTCTAGCTGAATACCTAGAAATATTTCATTCCCCTTTATTGATATGTTTACTTCCCTATTGTTTTTCAACTCTGTGAGTCTTTCATGCAATATTTGTATGAGATTATGTCACAGGTAGTACTTAGAGGTCAAATTTAAATGGTTGTTTATAATTGTTCTTCTCTTTCTTCTTCTTGTTCAACATCTGGAAGGAGTAAAAATATATCAACTTGTTCTTCTCGAGCTTGTGGTGGAATTAGGAATATTATGTTAGATTATTAATTGATCATATATATATTTGGTCAATTGTAGGTTAGAGTCAACATATCAAACTTAGATTATTTATAGGGGTAATTCGATGTGTGATGATGGAGGAATAATTTTTTGTATGTGGTGAGGTACTCTCTATCTATTGGAAGATTCTTAAAGTTTTCCAAAGGGCTAACTAGTGAAGCTTGTTTCATGTCTTGCCAAATTAAGAAAGAGGGAACCAAATGGACTTATTAGAATTTTCACATTCATACCGCTTCATATTCAACATGTCACCAATGTTTTCCTAGTTGTCTATTTTTCCCGCCATGATCATTTGACCAATTTATTGCAGAATAGTGAGTTTAATGTTGGAGACTCTCCCTACACATGCAAAATGACTCCCCCTCATAAAGAAATATTTAGAAATAAGGAAAGAATAATTGAGATATCAAAAAATTAATTTCATAATGCGTATATTTAACATAGTAATATAAACACAAATTAGAAAATTAGAATTTTTATAATTTTGAAATACATATAACTAAATATGGAAACAAACATATCTATACTTGAATAATATTAGTTGATGGAAGGAATAATAGTTGAAATGAACTTTGCACACCAACATTAAGAGCTTAATTGATCTACAAAATATACACCGTCATTGTATCATCTAATGGGTAAAATGCAAGTACTCGTCAAGATCATTACCATACGTTGACTCTTCAAAAGTGTGTTTTGTGTCAATATTGATAATCCAAACCATTACCATATGTTGGTTCACAAAAGTGATTTTTGGGTCAATATCGATGATCAAAATATAAGCTCCAAAATACACAACAATTATTATATTCCTTTCTTATGGAATTGAATTTGGAGTTACACTTCATTCAACTTTATGAGTGTTATGCCACTTTAAGTACATAAAAGTTATAGTTTTAATGTTATAGTTAATGTGTTAGATATTAATACTAATGTGTGTTGTAAAATTTAAAGAATTACAATGTCATGATCATAAAGTGTACTAGGGGTCATAGTTTCTAGAATTCATTGTGTTCTAAAGATCATAGTGCACTATGGTTTAATTAGTGTTAGAGTTAGTCCCTTAAGAATTTTCAAGTGTGATTGTTTTTTTATAGTAATAGTTGTTAGAGGTTGTATAATGGAAAGGTTTGTAATTATCTAAGAGTATGAGTGATCACAGTAAATTAGTGGCTATGGGTGATATTAGTGTTTTGCCATTCATTATGGTTTTTCGTTAAGGGGCACATATTGTATCAAACATTATAGTGGTCAGAGTGGTCAAAGGTTATATTAAATAAGGGGAACACTTTTGTGGGGGTTAATATATAGTCCAATAATAGAAATAGATAATAATAAATTCATTATAATTAGTGAATTTATAGATACATATATTAATATATATTTTTATAGATCAAAATATTTTTGGTAAACCCAATGTGTGTTTCCTTATAATTTCCCTCATTGTTTTAATCCAATAACTAATTGGTTGTACTTAAAAAAACCCTCGGTGATTTAGTAGATAGGTTTTTGATACTCCTAGAGTATTGCAAAGCTCTTAGAAATATTGAAAAAAATAGGTTCTCTCAAACTTTCAAAAAAATATCTTATTTACATATTTATCATTCAAATTTTCCAACCTTAAAGTATTTAGAAAAACTATAAATTAATTATTTCTTAATTACTAATGAAGAGCATTGTTAATCCATGACTTTAATCAAGATTATTATTAGTCTATATGATTTTATGTATTAGCTAAAAAGTTATTTTATTAGTGAAAAATGTTATTAAGCCATATGATTTTAATATTTTTTTTTCTTATTTAACAAGTTATCATGATATTTTATTTTGACAATTTTATTATTTAGCAAAAAAAATTATGTATAATTACTTTCACTCATTTTGGTAATTGTGTGAATTCAAACCAAGTAGGATAGTGTGAGTCACTGAGATAAAGATTGACATTTCAGATTTAAGAATTAACTTTGTGCATATTATGTGCACTTTGAAGAAACCAATTTACACATTGGGTTTTTAAATATCACTGTTACTTTTTAAACCTTGAAATTGTCTTTTTTACTACAAAAGAAATTAAATAGAGGGTCTTTTTAACTTTCAAATTGTCTTTTTTTACTTAAAAAAAATAAATGTTATTTTAAAATTTAACTTTTAATTTTTTACTTTGTTATCAACCGTTTGGTCTTTCTTACTTTGAAATTGCCCATATTTTTTTTTTTACCTCTAAACGCAATAGAGTGAGATTAGACTGAAAATGGTATCAACTCTTTGGCCTTTGTCACATTGAAATTGCCAATTTTTTACCTCCAAACGCAATGGATGAATGACATTACACTGAAAATGGTATCAAGGTGAAGTGGGTGGGCACCAAACTCACAAAGGATGATAGGCGCGGGGCCTATCTATTTGCATCCGATGAAACACCACAAGGAAGCAATTAACAATTTTTTTAAATTTAATTTTTAATCTTTTACTTTATCTTTCTTTAAAATTTAAAGGTTAATTATTTTGGTTCTTATTTTTTTTATATAACGGTTTGCTTTTTGGTGGACTGCTCTTAAATTTACATTATTTTTTTCTTTTTCCAAACTGTCACTAAAAATAACATTTTACTTTCTATTTGAGTAACTTTTTTCTTTTATTAGCGTCTTCTTGAATTCGAGCCGTTTATTTAATAGCCATTTCCTCATCGTTACAGACGG
The DNA here is from genome assembly GCA_000404065.3 of Pinus taeda. Classification (NCBI taxonomy): domain Eukaryota; kingdom Viridiplantae; phylum Streptophyta; class Pinopsida; order Pinales; family Pinaceae; genus Pinus; species Pinus taeda. Next base: position 23,100 of record APFE030819773.1, on the reverse strand, counting down.
ATTTCACAATAGCAATCTCTCCGTGCCAATATGTGATGATTTTCTTTATTTTCTTGATGAGGGAAACAATGGGCATGCCCAATTGTTCGCTGATAGTGTTTTGATTGGTAACGTCAATGTTGTTTCCTCTGTATCTTTGTTGGGAAAGCGTCACACTAGATATATCATATGATCGTCGTGTGTTCTTTGTTGGAAGGGCGTCAGACGGAGTATTTGAAGATTGTGTGTTTGATCTAGGCTCAACGCACCTATAACTTCATAACTTTACATCTAGATTGAGCGTGAGATGAATATTTTTGAAGGGCTTGTGTCTTTGTTGGGAGACCGTCAGACTGAGCATTCGAAGGTAGTGTGTTCAATCTGTATCTCTGAAGAAAGAGCATCAGACTAAGAATACGAAGGTGGTGTGTTCGATCTGTATCTTTGATGAAAGAGCGTCAGACTAAATATCTTTGAAGATTTTTGAACCTGGTGTGTTCGATCTGTATCTTTGTTGGAAGAGCGTCAGACTGAATAAATGAAGATTGTGTGTTCGATCAACCCTCAACGCACCTATCACTTCATAACTCTATCTCCAATGACGCTGGAGGTAAGTAGCCATTTCTGTCAATTCAAATTATCTTAATATTGTTGAGTCATGCCTCTTCATCTTCGATCTTCGTTTTAAAGTCTGGTCTATAATTTTTTTTATAGAACTATGGATATTGTTCATGGATAATTTTGTTTGCACATTTGAAGCCGTGCCTTTTTTTCAAGCCTCGTTTTGAAATATGGTTTATAACTTTTTTTACTATTACGGATAAAGTTTATGTACTATTACTGATAAAGTTTATGGATAATTTTCTTTGTCGGTAGTAGTGTTAGTATGTAATCTTAATAAATAGGAACCAGCGAGCCATTCGAGCAAGCAAGTCGAAGTCAATCAAAGAAACCAAGAAAGACGCTACTCAACACCATTTTACACTCAAAGAGAAAGGCTATAGCACGGAGTTCTCACGTAAAGGAGTAGATAAGCAGACACTTTGAAAAAGCCGTATGCACGAGTGGATAATTTTGTTTGCACATACATTTGAAGCCATGCTTTATGGTTTATAACTTTTCGTTTATGTTTAATTTTGTTTGCATATTTGAAATGTTGAGTATTCCATTATACATTTGTTCACGCATCGAAAAGTCTAAACACTTCTCATCAAGATTCGTCATCTATTACTATATCTGCACACTGAATTTTTGTCTTATGGTTAACCAGACATCTACCATAGATACCCGTAGCCTCAAAATTATCATCCGAAAAACTAGATTACGACTTTGACATCAGAGAAATTGATGTGGCCCATCCACGTGGCCCTGCCTCGACTCCGCTGCGCCTGGTACCTTTCGGATTTGGTGAATTGATTTGGTTTTTATTTCCAATCGGCTATGATTGATCCGCTCATTTACTGTCCTGTACTTGGTTGACCTACCCCTCGTACCTCGCCTCTCCTCCGTCCTACACCTGTCCGCCTCGGTTTGGGGTTAACCCTAATCCTCCGTTATGGTTTATGGTCGTTGCCTTTTCGCGCTTTGGTCATTTGTGCTATGAACTTCGACGCTCTGCAACTGGTTTCCTGGTTCGGCTCTGTGTTTGGAAATATTTGTCTGTGTGTGGTCGTCTTTGGTGATTTTCTGGTCGGAGGATGTGGTTTTCCACCGTGGTTCTGTTGGTAACTCTGTTACTCGGTTGCTTTGGTAAGTTTGCTCTGGTTCCGCGTCTCTGTCAACGGTTTTATCTCGGGTTTCTCTGTTAATTTGCTCCTTAGCTAAGTTTACTGGTATGTTGGTGAATACATGGTATTTGTCTGGTTATTTCCCGCCTCGACGACCTTACTCTACTCCAGAACGGCGTGCATTCGAGAACCTGTTACTCTCGGCCTCGGCGCTCAACTCTTCCAACCTGTAAGTTGTTTTTCCCTGTTATAGTTTTGTTTTCGTGTGTCGAATCTCTGCTGACCTCTCCAGCTCCTCCGTGGTCAGGTGGGTGTTCTCGGCATCATGGCGTCCACCCACTTTCAGGTAAATAACCTTCTCCCTCGTAGCCCTTACTCATACATGCATAGTTTCATTTCTTTCTTTCTGTTAAAGCTCAACATTTAATAAGTCATGGGGTTTATCTGGGTTTCTTTTCCAAACCCTAACTCATACGTTTGTTCTGTTGACTGTTGCAGGTGGCGGCACTGTGGGTGTCTGCAATAATCGGTGGCCTCAATTCCCGGGTAGTTCTGCGTCTTTTCTGCTTGTCGTTTGTCCTGATATTTCGTTTGCCTGTAGATAGATATAATATCGGTCTTTTTGGAAAAGAAAAGGATTTCTTTTGTTCTTTCTGGCCTTACACGACACTGTCTGTTTGCATTAGTTTATAGTAGGCTTCGGCCTCTGTAGGGTCTGTTACTTGTCTTCGAAACGATGTATGGACTCGTTGTAAGTTTCTGTGGTCACGCTTGTTTTAAAGCGTAGAGGTTTCGGCCCTCGTCATATGGATGACTGTAACTAATTTATTTTGGCTCAGACCGACATTATAATATATATATGCAACTGTTTATATTCGAATTTGATTTCAAATATTTTTGGTTCGGTGCCTTACCCGGACTCGTTCGTTCGCTCCTTGTCTGGTTACTTGCTGTAGTGTGCCTGCGTCCTATTCCATGATTCGTTAACTGTCTTTGTTGTTTGTATGCGGTCACTATGTGCGCGGTAACTGGGAACTATTCCTTGTGCTTGTTTGCCTGCATATTCACTTACCTGTGAAATTTGTTTACATATATTCGACTATAGATTACAGTCCTTCGATACTGTTATTTTAATCACAGTAATGTACAGAAAAGTTTTAAATTCTCAGAAGTAAAGATTTACATAGAATATAAATTTACTCTGTCGTGCACAATAATTTCTAGAAGAGGAAAATGTAATAATAAGAGGAATGAAGTTCTTTCTGTAAAAATAATGACAATGCTTTCTCTGTATGATTTCTTCGCTGCTGAACTAAACCCCGTAATGGAATTGTTTTTGGTCTTTTGTATCCCGAGAGGATTTGGTTGGTAACTGGTCCTCAACCGTTTACAAAACAGTTAGATAACCGAACTCATTCAGTTTCTTGTTTGTACCTGACTCCTAACTATTCTAACACTGGCCCCACAAAGGTGACTGTGTACTTTATGTGAAATAAACTAATTCTACTGGTTACAATAATCACTGACAGCTATAAAATAAACTAATTAAAATGAATTAACAGAGATTCTAAATAACTGTAGCTGACTCTGACAAAAGAAATAAAATTAAATTAAAAAGAAACTGACAGTCTTGCTGTCCCTTGTTGATTTGCTTAGTCTCCCCAGTCTTTTTCTGAAACTTCGTGTGTCCCGTTTCGGTCTCCACCCTGTCGTCCAGATGCTCCTGCATCAGGCTGCCGGGGTAAAAGAGAGTTCTCATGGCTCCGTTCCATGAGCTCCTCCACCGAATAACCTGCCCTTTGAATCTGTGCTTCGTCGAGTCAAGAACTGTCCTCTAGGGAACGGTCCTTCCACTTGACAAGGTAGCGCAGATACTCCTTCCTACGCGTCCGTTTAGCTACCTGTTTGTTGATAATCCCTTCAATTTCGTGAGTCTTAACCGACGGTAACTGTTTCTTCCAAAGACTGCTCTCGAACTGGGTGTCCCGTTGTGGCTGTACCATGTTTTCGTCTGCTGCCTGGGCATGATACGGAAACAGATCTGCCACGTTGAATATGGGCGATATGCCTATATCAGGTGGCAACTGAATTTCGTACGCATTCGCTGAAAATTTGCGAAGGATTTTGCATGGGCCGATTTTTTTGAACTTTAGTTTGTTATAAGTTCCCTTAGGAAACCTTTCCCGACGCAAATGCGCAAGCACTTCGTCTCCAACTTCGAAATGTACCTCACGCCGCTTGACATCTGCATGCTGTTTATATTTCTGCGTGCTGTCCTGCAATTTCATCTTGACTTTGTCATGCAGTTCACTCATTGCCTCGGCAAAATCTTCCCCGTCTGCACTCCTCCTTTCGAGCTGTCCTAAATCTCGCAATTCGTGTACTCCCCGCGGATGCATACCATACAATATCTGGAATGGGCTTAGTCCAGTACTCCGGTTAGGCGAATCGTTGTAAGTGAATTCGGCCTGGGCTAGAGCTCGATCCCATAATCGCGAGTTTTCTCCGGTCAGACTTCTCAATAAATTTCCCAAACTCCTGTTAACTACTTCCGTCTGTCCGTCAGTCTACGGATGATACGCGGAGCTGAAGTTTAACTGTGTGCCCAGCTTTTTCCACAGGGTGCGCCAGAAATGCCCCGTAAATTTCACATCCCTGTCTGAAACTATAGTCCTTGGTAAGCCATGTAGTCGAACTACTTCTGTAAAGAAGAGGTTTGCCACATAAGTGGCGTCGCTAGTCTTCCGGCACGGAATGAAATGAGCCATTTTGGAAAATCTATCAACCACCACCATCACTGAATCATACCCCGCTGTGTTCTGGGCAATCCCAGGACAAAGTCAATACTGACTGAATCCCAAGGTCTGCTTGGAACTGGTAGGGGCGTATATAACCCAACATTCTGGCTGTGCCCTTTCGCCAGTTGACAGATTTTACATCTGGTTACATACCTCTGTACGTCTCGACTCATTTTTGGCCAGTAGTAAAAGTGTCCTAGCTGTTGCAATGTTTTATCAATGCCAAAATGTCCTACCAAACCTCCGCTATGCTTCTCTTTCACTAAATTTTCCCTCATCGAACAATCTGGAATACATAGCTGTCCTCCACGAAATAACAATCCGTCCTGTAAATTAAAATCCAGCCATGGGCTTGTATTTCGTAAAACAGGATTATGACATGCCTCAAAGGCTTCTTTGAAATCTGCGTCCATCTGGTACAAGTCCTTCAAATATTCAAACCCCATTACTTGTATGCCGCTTTCCTGTAAGAGTAAAACTCTTCTGCTCAAAGCATCTGCCACTTTGTTGGCTGTTCCGCTTATATGCTTCAGCACGAAAGTAAAACTTTGTAGGTACTCCACCCACATGGCGTGCTTGTGGTTCAATTTGTGTTGCTGCGTTATATACTATAACGCAGAATTATCTGAGAACAAGACAAACTCACTGCCGAGTAAGTAATGCCTCTAGTGCTTCAAGGCTTGAACCACTACATAGAATTCTTTATCATAGGACGAATACTTCTGCCGGCTTTCGTTTAGTTTCTCACTAAAGAACGCCACAGGTCTGTCCTCTTGACTGAGTACAGCACCTATAGTTGTCCCGCTTGCATCACATCGAACCTGAAAAGGTTTGCTGAAGTCGAGCAGCCTCAAGATTGGCCTTTCTGTTATCTTCCGTTTCAGAAGTTGGAAACTGTCTTCTGCTGCTTTTGTCCAGCAAAAAGGTTGACTGGCCTTTTTGATGGTTTCTAACATCGGCGCGCAGATTTCACTAAAATTCTTAATAAACTTCCGATAAAAACTTGCTAAACCGTGAAAGCTACGTACCTCGAATAAACTCTTTGGTGACGGCCAACTCATGATTGCTGTAATCTTCTCTGGGTCCATTTTCAATTCATTCTCTGCCACTACGAATCCCAGATATATTAACTCCTTCTGTAGGAAAGTGCATTTCTTCAAATTCACCAGCAGTTTGTTCTGCTGCAGCTTCTCGAACACTTTTTGAATGTGCTGAATGTGTTCCCTTTTTGTCTTGCTAAAGATTAAAATATCATCCAGATAGACTATCACGAATTTTCCAATAAATTCTTTTAACATTTCGTTCATCAGTCTCATAAATGTACTTGGAGCGTTACTCAACCCAAACGTCATAACTAGCCATTCGTACAGCCCTTCATTGGTCTTGAAGGTTGTTTTCCATTCGTCGCCTTCTCTAATCCTGATCTGATGATACCCACTCTTCAGATCGATCTTTGTAAAATATGCTGCTCCACTAAGGAAATCCATCATGTCATCCATCCTAGGCAAGGGAAACCTGTAGCGGATGGTGATCTTGTTTATAGCTCGCGAATCTGTACACATTCGCCATTCGCCACCCTTCTTAGGCGCAAGGACTGTGGGTATGGCACAGGGACTTAATCTTTCTCTGATCAGCCCCTTGTCCAATAATTCCTGAACTTGCTTGCGTACCTCCTCATTGTCCTTTGGACTCATTCTGTACGCTGCCTTATTTGGTAAACTCGCTCCTGGTATAAAATCGATATGATGGCTGATGCTCCTTTTTGGAGGTAACTTATCAGGTAATTCCTCTGCTGCAATATCATGAAACTCTTCTAACAACTCCTGTATTTCCTTAGGCAATTCTATCCTTTCTGAGCTCAGCAATACTGGCTTCATCCTCCTTACAACTGCAAAATTTACTTCAGTTTCATCCATCTGTTTGATGAACTGTTTTCCTCCCAATAACAACGCCTTTGTCCCACTAGATTCTGTTGAATCTTCTTCTTTGATGGGCACTAATGTATGTTTAACCCCATCCTTTGTAAACTTGTAACAATTCGTCTTTCCGTCGTGTGTCACCCTTCGGTCATACTGCGAAGGTCTCCCAAGCAGTATGTGGCATACGTCCATGGGCATTACATCGCAGACCACTGTATCGTGGTACTTGCCAATGCGAAACTCCACCTCGCATTGCTCATCAACCAACAATTGGTGGCCTTTCTGTAGCCACAACACCTTGTAAGGTGTGGGGTGTTTTAGTCGCTTTAACCCCAACTTCTCTACCATCTCAGTGGCAACTAAGTTATCTGTACTCCCACTGTCTATTATTACTTTGCAGCACTTCCCGTGAGATTTACAAACTGTCCGAAACAATGACTTTCTCTGAGTCGGTTCAGACACTTCTTTGGTTGGTTTCAGCAGAACTTTATTCAGGAGCAATGCCTCTCCTGTTTCTGCTACATCCTCCAATTCTCGTGGCTGTGTGTCTGCCTCTTCTGGTTGAACCATATAGGTTCCTCTCTGACCTGTCTGCTCTACTTCTGGGCATTCAAAGGATCGATGTCCCCATTTTTGACACCTGTAGCACTGGAAACCAGTTCCTCTTCCGCGACCATTCCCTCTTCCACGCTGATATGACCGACCTCCTCTAGTGCTGTCTGCCTTGTCAGTTGTCCCTGAAGTTCTCGAGCTACTGCCTTCTTCATTATTTTCAGTACTCTTTCCTCGTCCATAGGACTGTCCTCGTCCTCTACCACCTCCTTTTTCCCTTCTGTTATTTTTCTTTCTGTTAATCTTCTCCTCAGCTTTTACAGCACTCTGAAAAGCTTCCTCTATATTTCTGGGGGAAAGAATACTAATTTCATCTAGGATCTCCATCCTCAATCCGTTAACATACCGTGCTGTCTTTTCTGGAGTCTCGTCCGTGTAACCAGCACGTAAATTGACTCGGTAGAACTCTTCAGTGTATTCTTTAACAGTCATGCCTTTTTGTCTCAAACTCTGTACTCTCCGACACAAGTCAACCTGATAATCTTTAGGTAGAAACCTGCCCTTCAGTTTCACTACCATTCTCTCCCAACTTCGTATGGGTGTCTTATTCAATCTTTTTATGTCTGCCTGGACATTATCCCACCACAAGAGGGCATGTCCCTTCAACTTGGTAGCGGCGAACTTAACTTTCTTATCCTCCCTAATCTCTTCATTCTCAAAATATTTATCCAGTTCGCTAATCCAGTCTAACAGAATATCAGCAGACAGACTACCATCATAATTTGAAATTTCTGTCTTTGGTTTGCTGCTGGCCAACAAAATTGATCGCAGCAGTCTAAGTTCAGGAGCTTCTTCATCCGAAGCCTCCGCAACAGCTACTGTCTCTTCCTCACTCTCATCTCCCAACTCTGGGTCTCTTCGTCTACCCGCTTCTACTGCCTCCAAGCGAGCTGTGAGAACTCTAATCTGTTCTCTTAATCCTTCATCTCCTCCTCCTCTTCGTACACCTATGCCACGCCCTTGTCTTGGCGCTTGTACTTCTGCCATCTTTCCTTAACTAACAACTAATAAGATAATAAAAAAAAACTTGCTCTGATACCAATTGATGTGGCCCGTCCACGTGGCCCTGCCTCGACTCCGCTGCGCCCGGTACCTTTCGGATTTGGTGAATTGATTTGGTTTTTATTTCCAATCGGCTATGATTGATCCGCTCATTTACTGTCCTGTACTTGGTTGACCTACCCCTCGTACCTGGCCTCTCCTCCGTCCTACACCTGTCCGCTTCGGTTTGGGGTTAACCGTAATCCTCCGTTATGGTTTATGGTCGTTGCCTTTTCGCGCTTTGGTCATTTGTGCTATGAACTTCGACGCTCTGCAACTGGTTTCCTGGTTCGGCTCTGTGTTTGGAAATATTTGTCTGTGTGTGGTCATCTTTGGTGATTTTCTGGTCGGAGGATGTGGTTTTCCACCGTGGTTCCGTTGGTACCTCTGTTACTCGGTTGCTTTGGTAAGTTTGCTCTGGTTCCGCGTCTCTGTCAACGGTTTTATCTCGGGTTTCTCTGTTAATTTGCTCCTTAGCTAAGTTTACTGGTATGTTGGTGAATACATGGTATTTGTCTGGTTATTTCCCGCCTCGACGACCTTACTCTGCTCCAGAACGGCATGCATTCGAGAACCTGTTACTCTCGGCCTCAGCGCTCAACTCTTCCAACCTGTAAGTTGCTTTTCCCTGTTATAGTTTTTCTTTCGTGTGTCGAATCTCTGCTGACCTCTCCGGCTCCTCCGTGGTCAGGTGGGTGTTCTCGGCATCATGGCGTCCGCCCACTTTCAGGTAAATAACCTTCTCCCTCGTAGCCCTTACTCATACATGCATAGTTTCATTTCTTTCTTTCTGTTAAAGCTCAACATTTAATAAGTCATGGGGTTTATCTGGGTTTCTTTTCCAAACCCTAACTCATACGTTTGTTCTGTTGACTGTTGCAGGTGGCGGCACTGTGGGTGTCTGCAATAATCGGTGGCCTCAATTCCCGGGTAGTTCTGCGTCTTTTCTGCTTGTCGTTTGTCCTGATATTTCGTTTGCCTGTAGATAGATATAATATCGGTCTTTTTGGAAAAGAAAAGGATTTCTTTTGTTCTTTCTGGCCTTACACGACACTGTCTGTTTGCATTAGTTTATAGTAGGCTTCGGCCTCTGTAGGGTCTGTTACTTGTCTTCGAAACGATGTATGGACTCGTTGTAAGTTTCTGTGGTCACGCTTGTTTTAAAGCGTAGAGGTTTCGGCCCTTGTCATATGGATGACTGTAACTAATTTATTTTGGCTCAGACCGACATTATAATATATATATGCAACTGTTTATATTCGAATTTGATTTCAAATATTTTTGGTTCGGTGCCTTACCCGGACTCGTTCATTTGCTCCTTGTCTGGTTACTTGCTGTAGTGTGCCTGCGTCCTATTCCATGATTCGTTAACTATCTTTGTTGTTTGTATGCGGTCACTATGTGCACGGTAACTGGGAACTATTCCTTGTGCTTGTTCGCCTGCATATTCACTTACCTGTGCAATTTGTTTACATATATTCGACTATAGATTACAGTCCTTCGATACTGTTATTTTAATCACAGTAATGTACAGAAAAGTTTTAAATTCTCAGAAGTAAAGATTTACATAGAATATAAATTTACTCTGTCGTGCACAATAATTTCTAGAAGAGGAAAATGTAATAATAAGAGGAATGAAGTTCTTTCTGTAAAAATAATGACAATGCTTTCTCTGTTTGATTTCTTCGCTGCTGAACTGAACCCCGTAATGCAATTGTTTTTGGTCTTTTGTATCCCGAGAGGATTTGGTTGGTAACTGGTCCTCAACCATTTACAAAACAGTTAGATAACCGAACTCATTCAGTTTCTTGTTTGTACCTGACTCCTAACTATTCTAACACTGGCCCCACAAAGGTGACTGTGTACTTTATGTGAAATAAACTAATTCTACTTGTTACAATAATCACTGAAAGCTATAAAATAAACTAATTAAAATGAATTAACAGAGATTCTAAATAACTGTAGCTGACTCTGACAAAAGAAATAAAATTAAATTAAAAAGAAACTGACAATCTTGCTGTCCCTTGTCGATTTGCTTAGTCTCCCCAGTCTTTTTCTGAAACTTCGTGTGTCCCGTTTCGGTCTCCACCCTGTCGTCCAGATGCTCCTGCATCAGAAATTCATGCAAACATTCACCTCTTTCCTGGTTTGTCAAATGACGGATTGGAAATGTTTCTTGCGTGGGTGATACACTTTGATGTCTTATTTTTTTAATCGTATTTGAAAATAAACTCAGCTTTTTTTATTTGAATTGGAATTTGGCTCAGATCATATATTTTTGAAAATTTTAATGCACAAATAAATTTTACATTTTAAATTGTATATTTAAATATTGAATATGAATATGTGATTTTTTTTTTTTTTTCCAAATAAAAAATGGGAATGTTTTGTATTAAACTACAAGTATATTCTTAGGTGTTCATTTTTTATGTTCACCACTCTTACAATTTTGATATTGAAAATCATGAGTGCCTACACATAATTTTGAAAATAATATTTGATTTAAACTAGAAACTTAAACTAAATTTTATTAATTAAATTATTGTTCTCATAATTACTTATTTATATTGAAAATTTTTATACACATTATTTTTTACCTTATCATGTATATAT
>APFE030819773.1:0-11069 GCA_000404065.3 Pinus taeda | reverse complement strand
AGGAGGTGGAGGTGGAGGTGGTGGAGGAGGTAGTGGTGGAGGAGATGGAGGTGGATGTGGAGGAGGAGAATGAGGCAAAGGTAGTGGTGGTGGTGGAGGAGGAGGTGGAGGTGGAGGAGGACGTACAGGAGGAGGCGAAGTTTCACATGGTGGAGGAGGTAGAGTCAAAGGAGGAGGAGGGAGTGTGGGAGCAAGAGGAGGTGGTGGAGGTGGAATTACATTAGGGGGAGGAGGTGGATGAGTTGGTGGAGGTGGAGATGGTGGTGGAATTGGAAGTGATGGAGGTATAGGTGGAGGGTGGAGGAGGAGGAGGATGAGAAGGGTATGGAGGAGGAGGAGGAGGTGGATGTGGAGGTGTAGGTGGAAATGGAGGAGGAGGATGAGTGGAAAAGGAGGTGGAGGTGGAGGCGGAGTGTGAGGTGGAGGAGGAGGTGAAGGTGGAGGTGGAGGTTTAGGTGGCGAAGGAGGAGGAGGAAGTGGAGGAGGTGCTGGAGGAGGTGGAGGTGGAGGTAGAGGAGGTGAAGGAGTAGGAGGAGGGGGAGGGGGTCGAGGAGGTGGAGGTGGATTTGGAGGTGGTGGTGGATGGGGAGGCAAATGCGACGAAGGTGGAGGAGGAGTAGTAGGCAAAGCTGGAGGAGGAGGAGGAGGACGTGTTGGTGGTTGTGGATGAGTAGGAGGAGGAGTAAGATGAGGAGGTGATGGAGGAGGCGGAGGTGGAGGTGGAGGAGGAGGTGGAGGCAGAGGCATATATGGCTTTGTTTATTCTTTGGGTATTTCAAATATTTTCCATAATTATCATTAATTTTTTATAAAGCTAATTGTTTAAGGAAAATAAATTAATTTCCAATTCACTTTCTCTCATGACCTGAGTTGCTTCGTTTTTTAGGGAATCCACAATTTATCTTGTATTTTGTTTCAAAATTTTTTAGGAAAGAGAAATATGTTCTATTATCATTTTTGATGTTGAAATCCTTTGGCGATACTTATATTGTAACATGTTATACTAATAAATGAACATTTTTCTTTGTGGACTATATCTTTGAACTCAAAAATTGTGGCATTATAATGAGTTGGGTTAATTGATTTTTTTATCATATAGAAAATTAACTTTCATTAGATATAGTTGAAAAAACTTATAGATGGTGATGAACCATCAAATCCTAACAATGCTTATTTATTTGAAGCTAATTAATTGGATAATCGTTTTTCTATGAGAGAATAAATGTATAAGAATGAAAAATAACTTGATGTAAAGATTAAATGAGGGATTCACCAATAAATTAAAATATTTTATAATTAACTTAATGATTCACTAATATTTTATAACATTTTACAATTCATTGAAAGATGCACCAATATTTTACAGTATTTTATATTTTAGTAAAATATTCCGTAAAATTTGATATATACTTGGAGTGCACTAGACAATGATCATTAGTTACTAGTAGAAAGGAAAATAAGAAATCACATGAAGGTAAGGAATATATATATATCTTATGTCGAGATAGTCACAAAAATTTAATTGTCAAAACTAATTTAGCCTATCTAACTTAGACTCTTGACTCAACTACAGAGTTTATCGAATTCATAATATCAATTCTAGAATTGTTTGGGATAATCAACTAAGTCGACTAGCCCCTCCAACATCTCCCTTACCCTTAATATCTTCTTTGTGATAGAGAAGGGAAGATTTGGAGTATTACAAAATTTTTACAAAATTTGACACCATAAATTAAAACATTTAAATCCTTATAATGAAATAAAAGTTGTTCTAGGAAGATCACATTTGGAGAATTCTTTTTGACATGAGGCACAGGAGAATAGAGGGAAGAACAATATTAGTTCAATGTGCGCAGGGGTTTTTCTTAATGCCTATGAAGGGTGGACGAGGAGGGAGCTCCACTCCCTCCTACAAGAAGGCCCTAGACGGCAAGGGAAAAAATCCTCTCGAAGATGTTAGGGAAACAAGGGTGGAAGGAGACAAGAGCACAGAAGTTGGGTCAGTAGAACCCATAGAAAATAATCAATATCACACAAACGACAAGGAGGTAGAGGACAAACAACAGGAAATTAAAGACACGAAACATAAGGGACCCTGCAAAGCCAGAATAGACATAACTCCGAGGGTGGTGTTAAATAATCCGGAGCCGCAGGCATACAGGGAACATATGGGGATATATGCCATCATCTGCAAGTTCATGGGACTATGGCCCACTTAAAAATCTCTTCAATCATGGATCAGATACCACTAGAAACCTAAAGGAAGTATAGATCTTCACCTTAGGTCTAAGGGTTTCTTTTCGTTGAGCACAGGAAAATTTTAACCTGGGACAATATCAGGAAAAGGGGAATTCTCAGACCTTCCAGATGTCAGCTTTGTGACGGGAAGGAGGAAACAATGGAGCACCTTCTCAACATTTGTATGTTCTCCTCTAGTCTATGGGACTCTTTTGCTTTTATTTCCAAAAGACGGATATAGACAAAAATAACATCTGCAACACCCTCACCAACTGGAGAAAGGATTTTACAGACAATGAAGTTCTAGCCATAGATTGGGCCCTTTTTCCGAGCTTCATTGTCTAGAATGTTTGGAAAGAAAGGAACAACCGAATCTTTAAAGAAGTAAACAGAACTTCCCAATGCATTTTTGAGTTGATCTTAAAACAAATCAATTAAACGGTTAGCACCATAGTTCGAAACATCCCCAAGAACCCTCCTTCAGCTATTGACCTAAGAATTCTTTGTGCACTGGGCCTGCAAGGCATCTCTCCTCAGGGTCTAGATAGGAACCCAATATCCTCGAGGGAATCAAAGGATTTTTGGCACCCTCCTCCAAAGGGATATTTGAAATACAACATAGATGGAGCCTCAAAAAGCAACCTAGGGGAAACTCGTTATGGAGGGGTCCTTAGAGATGAGGTAGGTATTGTCCTCTTCATTTTCCACTATCATTTGGGACATGCCACTAATAAATTGGAAGAGTTGATGGCTATGGAACAATGTTTAGAGCTCCTGAGTCAGGCCAATAGACAAAATGTGATAGTGGAGGCTGACTCTAAACTTATTATCAATTCATTCAAGAAAATGAGCGCGGGTTCTAAGCCAAAAAAAGTCTCAAAAAATTGGAGACTAATTCAAGGATTTCAATGGGTTCAAAACTGCCTTCAAAGCCTCCATACTGTTAGCTTCAAGCATGTCCACAAGTTGGTAAGCGAAGTGACTGATTTGCTCGCGAACCGGGGTGTTATCAGTACAGAGATCAGAGTGACATCAAATTGGCATGAACTGTCGCAAAGCAGGTTAAAGATGGTTGTTGAGGAACATGCAGATAATGATAAGCTGGAGTTTAAAGACAGAGCCTGGGACCAGGGATCAAATTGACTCAACCTTTCATTTCAACATCAACTTGTGTCATCATTATCAGATAGACAGTTATGTGGTGTAGTGGATTCCCAGTCTGGTCTCTCATACTCCCAAGGAAAACGAGAGGATGCTCTTTGTTTACCGTGTGGATGAAAATGAGTTTGTCAATTCTTCGTTTAATGACAAACCCCTTATATATTTAGGGTTTCAGGTTCAAGCAAGGATAATCCACAAGTGCAGACAAACCCCTGTGTTTTCCAGTGGCCGGGCCTTCAAGAATTTGGAGTCTTGGCATGGTTTACCACCCCCCAGGTAGTTTCTGGTTGATCGCACAGTGTTTTCTTGGAAAGCAGTTTTGATGAAAATGTCGCAATGCCATTCTCCCTCCAACACATCGCAGGAAGAGGGTTCCAATAACCGCTCTTCCCCTCTCACTATCATCGACCCTTATTATCCTGTGTGATATCGACATCATCCATTCGATCTAGTCAACAACAATCAATGGTTGCGATGGTTCGTGCATCTTGGGAGGCGAGACTTTTATACTTCGGCCTTTTTTACAGAGCAATATCCTCCTCAACTGTCAATCTTATTGCCTTTTTATTGGATGACTCAGATGAATAGGGTTTCCTCTAAAGCAGTGATCCTAGTTGGTTCTCATGCTTTTCGGTAGCCAGGTGGCATTTTTGTTCGTTTTTCCATGGGCTCGAGATTCTTTGTGAAACTTTAAGGTTCTCCCTGCATGTAAAACTGTACACTATCTTTTTGGTTTTATGGAATAGAAGGATCCATACTTGCTTTAGAAAAAAAATAAATAAAAGTTCTTCCAGAAGGGTGGTTAGCTAATTAGGAGATCTAGTTTCATGGTCACGAAAACTTCTTGAACTACATATACAAGATTTAAAATGTGAATTCTTCTTCTTTTCCCTTCCCTGGTCGATCAATTGGAACTTTCAAGTTGAATTTCCTAAGTGTGATGTTGTTGTTCAAAAGAGAGAGAACATCCTAAAAGCTTTGCTCAAAGAAATTGAATTTATATTATTAGGAAGATGATCGATATGATTGTGCTATTGCATCTGTTGGTGTTGAAGTCATAGGGGATGTTGTTTGATAAGTAGTTGGTGGAAGCACTTTAATATGTTGATAAAATATAGACCATTTCCATACAACTATACTTTCATGGGCATCAAATGCTTTTAAGTATTTCAAATATTCTACCTTGTTGGCTAGTGATATGTGCCTTAACAATTGGTGATCAACTAGTATTTTATGTTCTAATAGTTGCACTTTATATCCCGGTTCTAACATTCTAACTAAATATCCCTTTGTTGTTGTTGTCTTTGCTAAATCTTGCTACTATCCAATATCCTTCTTTTAATTTTTTTCTACGTTGCTCACATAGATTTTTCTAGTGTTTCAAATATTGGTTTATCTCAAGCATGCCTTAGGTCGGGTTTCTTAGTAGATGTTTCTTTTAACCTTTCTTTACTTATGGAGCTCAAGTGTTGGGTGTATTTGACTCTACTAGAGGAACTTGTTCGTCAGTTGTAGGTGAGGTTGAGGTAACATCTGCTTGTAAAGTAGTTTTCTTTAGAATTTCCATTAATATATCTTCTCACATAGTATTATTATATGGGACTTCCCGAGTACAGCTTGCTTGGATGACACCTTATCTTCATAATCCTTTTATTCAATAATTGTTGTGGTAGTCACACAGGGTGAATTAGAAGTCAATTTGATGTCTAGATATTTTTCTTTCTCATTGCAATCACTCAACTGTCCTCAATTCTGTCCGTGTCGAAATTCCATTTTATATGCTAACTTTGGTTGAAGTGAATTGTTGATTCTCCTCTATTTTCTAATCCACCATCATTTTCTATCTTTTTATTTCAATGAATACATCTTTGACATGTCCAAGTTACTACAAGGTATCTCTTCCAATAGGCGATGCTAAAAATTGTTGCAATTCTATGCTGTTTTTCTACTTATACCCTTTTCTTGGGTATGCTCCAACACTTCTTAGGAAACCGAGTGTAAATTCTCTAGCTATTGTGGGCCATATAATTAAATACCCACTATAATTTCTTGTCAATTGGTATTATATGTTGATGTGTGAATCAAGTTCGAACATTGTGAGTCTTAACCTGCAATCTTCTTAGAAGATTCTATGATAGGTACTTAGATGTAAAATTTAAATGGCCTTGGATATTAATTTTTCTTTCCTTTATTCTTATTTTTTAGTGTCTAAAAAGCATAAAATTATATCCCCCAGCCCTTCTCAAGCTTGTGGTGGAATTGGAAATATTGTGTTAGCCTATTGACTTAGTTCTATAAGCATATGGTCAATTCTAGTCTAATATGAAAACTCTTGTGGATCTATATCTAAAGAGTTTGTTGAGATTTAGTATCTTGGGAAGAACTTGAAGCCCTAGCGATGGATGTTTGGATGAAGAAGAGTAGCAGAATTGATATGGCATTGGAACCCAAGCTTGGGGTTTTGTACCTAAATTAACTCGGAAAAAACAACTAGACTTTGAGTGATTTGACACTTGTAGGTGTTAGAGGGCATCTAAAGGAGAAAAGATTAGCTAAATTCACTCAAAATAGAGGTCTCTAATAAGAGATATTAATTTTTATATGTGGTTGGTGGTTAATTTTTCTAGTTGGGTGGGTCAACTTGGGTTAAAATCTGCGCCAAGGAAAAACTCATGGAGCCATGTGTGTGCATATAAATAGAAGTTAATTTTTGCACATTTAGAGCACATTAGAAGTGCAAATAAAATTAGGTATACCTTTGAGATAGATAGTGAACTTGAGGTAGCTAACTAGCTAACAAGGAGGATGAATTTGGCACAATATGTGCAGAAGTTTCCGTTGTGTATCGGTGTGGATAGCCATGATGAACAAGGTTGCAACTCTAAGCTAAGTTTGAGTAATTTTCTTTTCTACTTTTGTGCGGTGTTCGGATCTCTATTTAGGCCACAACGAATTGCTACTACAACATCATGTTGGACGCATAATTTGGATGGTCGAGAGGGCTTGTAAAACATCTCTAGCTTAGAAACAGTTACTCCGAGGAGAGAGGTAGATAAAAAATAGTGTCTTGGGAGTAGTTATTTAGGGTTGATGGTGTGGCCTAACCATATCTCGAGAAGCTTAGATCTTTAGGACAAGAGGACCAAGAGTGTGTTGGAAAGAAAGGTATGTGTATCCTCTTGTTGATTTTGATTTGCTAGTCGAATCAGAGGTCCAGGTTGCAAAGTTTGGTATTGGACACATGTGGACTATTTGAGGGAAGTGTGAGATTGGACCAAGTTGGCACTAAATGCATCACCATTGAAGGACTAATGTGACTACCAAATGAAGCGTAGACTGACGCAGCTTAAGGTTTGATCAATGAGGAAGAGAATTTGTACAACCCAAGTTCATTGTGGAAGAAGGAAGTTCAATTTAATTATTTATTTATTTTGTTTAAAGTTTCATTGTTCATTCATTACCAAGATCAATTTATTTAAAAAAAATATCACCATTTTATAAATTTTTCTACATTCCCAATTGTTTTCTGTAAATTTCTTTAAGAAGAGAGAAAAAAACAGAAGAACAAAATAACCATAATTGCACTAGACATAACTCACATAAAACCATATCCATAGCTATCTTGAGGTATTAGAGAGAGGGAAACTCCCCTCTGTGAAAATAAATACAAATCTTATCAATATAGTTTTTGATTGTTTACAAATAATAATATAACTTACATATAAATAAACAAAAAATTACAAATTGTAATTCTAAATCATCTTCACTCTCCATCTCCATGAAAATACATTAGAAAATAGGTATTAATAATAAATAAAGAGAAAAATAATTACATTGTTAAAATTTTGAGAATTAATTTACAATAAAATGGGGAAAAGAATAAAATAAATTCTATGACATTATTATATGCAATGAAAAGAATTAAAATAGCTTTCACCTAATATTTATGGAGACTTAAATTGAAAGTGTAAACAAAAGAGATTCTAGAAATTTAAAAATAAACCTAAATAAAATTTAAATAGACTATTAAATTTTCTTAAACCCTTTAAATAAAATTCAAACTCAAATATAAAATCTACAAACAAAAAAATGAAATGGAGCTATCAATCTAATATCATCAAATACACCCAATAAATCATCATAATGCAATCCCTAAAACATTTTATTAATATGAATTTAATAAAACAAAAAGAAAACAATAATAATTAATGGAAAACTCACTGGCAATTTCTCAGAACCCATCCTCCAATAATGGCCAATCGCAAGTAGACTATCTAGGCAGGAAGTTAAAAGTGGCAAATTCGAATTCCTTCGTTCTCATTTGATGTAGCCCATCTGCACCCGATCCACCATCTCTTCTGTTCTTCATTCCACCAAATTATATGAATTTATATTGAATTTTTTAAAATCAGCATGTCATAGTCTTATTAGGTGTGTTGTATAACTTTTGAATTTTCTGATGACTTGAAGGCGATGAGTGATGACGGGAGGTGTTGAGAAACTACTGATGTTGGCAAAATACTAGGGCTGGAGTAATTAGTTTGAGGCACTCAGAAAAAGTCATCCGTTGTGGTGCTGACTCTATCAGTTGGGAGAGTGTGGAGCAGAGTAAACATTTATTTACGCCGAAGTCAAAGTTCATGTTGGTTATTATTGGCAACATGAATTCACTTTAACATCTATTTAATATACAATATGGAAGGCCACTAAACAAATTATCTACAAACTTGATACAAATAACTTCTATGATGGTTTTAATCATGCATAGTATCCAAAGCAAGAGATACATTTCAAATGAATTGAATGCTTTCATTAACTTATCCATGGTAAATTTAATAATATTTCAGTTATTTTGGTAATTGACCATGACATCATGAATGACAAAGCTCTTTTTTTGTAACAACCACTATACTATTTAATGTGTATTTGAAAATCAGATTCTTTTATAATTATTTATAATTAATATATTCTTTTTTCGTTAGGAAAAATGATAATTTTATAATGACAAGAAAATTACATGTTGTAGATGTTGATAATGCATTAAATCGTGCCAATAAAAAATGGTGATCACAGAGACCAAAAATACAACTCCAAAATGGTGGTAAGCATGTTACCCTTTTTTCCATTTATTCTTTTTAACCTTTGTCCATTCTCCCTAGGAAGGAGTGACCATTACAAATGCTAGTTGGGTCCCTTCATTCATCCTTGGATTTTCCTTATCTGAATCTGAAATTTCAGATACATGATGAAATTTTGAGTCCCTTGTCTTCATTACTACAGTGAATCCCATCTCCTGCCTCGATGTGTTTGGTGGAGTTCCTAAAACTTGATGAATAGTGCTCCCCTTTTCTACATTTTCTTGTGTATTTTGGTCTTCTTCATTGTTAGGAGGATCCACTTCTTCATAATCTTGTTCTTCATCAAGAAAAATCTGTGACAATTTCCATCCCTTCAATTGCTTTCTTGTTTTCTTCTTCCTTTGAGGCACTTTCTTGGCATGAGTACATGAATTTTGTGGATGTCCCATTTTTCAGCTTATTTGACATCTAAATGTTGTGTTCCAAAAATCTAGGAACTGTGTCGAGCATTTCTTGTTGTGTGTCAACAAAATATGATCCGACAATCCTTTGTTTAATTCTACCTCCACATAAATTATGGTGATTGTGTAGATTTATTATTAAATATTTGGGTATATTTCTTTATATATCACCCTAATATGTTCCCAATCGCTTCTATCACTTTATGGAGCCAAAAATATAAGGGTACATTATGCAATCTAACCCAAACTGACATTCAAGATACTACCATTATATTGGCGTTGAAATCTGGGAACCAAGGGGTGACAAAAAGTCCCGCAGAGCCCCAAAACCATGGATCCTCTTGCAATATAGATTCACAATCCTCTCACGATGTAAATTTTGCTATGAAAACGCCCATGGAGCAAAGGTGCATCTCACAATTTATTGTCCAATTTGTGAATATCCAATGGAAAAGATCCACTGGTTTTGGCCAAAAACTATTGAGTCTGCATAATACTACTTGAGATCCATATTTTGTGCAAAAATCATTTGTTTATGGTACACTTACAATCATTACTTGGATTTGATTTATTTGTTCCACTATGAAGGGGTTGGGTATATTGTGTTTCTAATATAGTGTTGTCGAGGCAACAAATTTGGATTTGAGGATATATATGAACTAAAAGACTCCATTTTCTTACCCTTGATTCGAATATGTTCCTTTGTGAATACTAGATCCAAACACTCCCTGTGTGCCCTTTGAATTTCTTGGTCGAGGTGATCCTCCTCGAAGCCTCAAGTTTAACATGATGGTGGATGATGGGAGGATGTTATAATCTTGTAACATCACATCTTCCTACATGGATTTTCCTCTGAACATCAGACTTTGTAAGAGCATCGTGATACCCAGAGTGTGCCTGATATTGTGCTTTAAATGTTTGACGTTCTATATGTCCCGAACCCAAAATAATATTGATTTTCCATGTGGGGATTTGATAAAAAATTGGAAGGCTACCAGATCAAGTGCCCATACTTTACAGTCATACAAATCTTCAGCCAAATAAATGAATAAGTTTGGAGATGAAAAGATGGAGAGGGATTTCTATGGTAGTATTAATTTCATAAGTGATGGCCAAATCACTGAACTCACCCACTTTGATGGAGGAAAATTATGATATGGAAAAATGTGAAGCAGACTCTCCATATATAACGCTACTCCTACATTTCAACAACCTAATCTACTTAGGGAATTGGGAATATCCAGATCTGGGATCTTTAACAACAAACCTACGAACATATCCAGATGTGTTTGAGGTGGAACATTCACTTTCGTAGACAAAATTTTGCCTCAAAATCTGATCAATATTTCTATTTTTACTAAGAGAAGACAATTATAAGGTTTCGATATTCAATATTTTGTGATCCATACTGAATTAAGAAAAATATTTCAGTAGAAATCACATAAGAGACATTTTTGGCCCATGTGTTTCGAACCAACAAGTCTCGTTCATTGTTTCGGTATTTCTGATGAACCACACTTGCTCGTTCGAAATTTGTTGGCCAAAACTTTCTCTTATCTGATTTCTACCAAAAGACATTGCTTACGTTATAATATTTCTGCTCCATACTTGCCCTAATACTACACAAGTTCATTCCCAACTAATGAATGAAGTTATAAGATTTATGCTCCATACTCGCTTTAATCCTACACAAGTCCATTCCCAACTCATGAATGTGACTTCCTTCACTTCCATCTATGCCATTGTGTACGTACAGGGTGAGAAGATACTCTACATCGACAATATGGTGAATGATACTACCAATGGCCTAGCCTATCAGTCTCCGTCGTCATGCGGGAGACTGAAACCAGTATTAAATCCATTCAAAAACTCCATTATCAGACCCGCGAGCAGTGAGATCATTGCCTAGCGATGACATAGAAGGTGGATTTGATGTTTGAAGAAACCCAACCACATAAGTAAAGAGAAAACACTAAGAAACCCTAACCATCACACCAAGCTCATCCTCTTGACACAATTCCCCTTTCAATCTTTAATTCGTTTCTTTAAATAATATATTCTTAACTTACATTTTAATCATTTTTTTATTAGATTCAATGATTGTAAGTTCATAATTAGTGTATTAATTAAT
>APFE030819767.1:0-12210 GCA_000404065.3 Pinus taeda | reverse complement strand
CCTCTATACTAGAATCAGAGCTATTACCACAAGGTTTTGAGATTTGGTCTCATTTTCAAAAATTAGAACATAAAGTCGAGGAACTCTAGGAAGATGAGTCCAAATCTCCAACTTTTCCTTATTTCATCCCATCTTTATTTTCCTCAACTACTCATCTTTCCCATGTGGGTG
This sequence comes from Pinus taeda, assembly GCA_000404065.3. Taxonomy (NCBI): domain Eukaryota; kingdom Viridiplantae; phylum Streptophyta; class Pinopsida; order Pinales; family Pinaceae; genus Pinus; species Pinus taeda. The sequence goes on along the minus strand of APFE030819767.1, from coordinate 12,039 downwards.
TCCAAAATCCTATTCCATCAATTGATATCACAATAGTCTCAGTGCCTCTGACACTAGTTCTCCTAACTCTTGTTGTTAGTGTAGTTTCATATCCCAGCCCTATGGCTGCTTGATATGCACCTTTGGACCTTGGACGCCAGATACATGACCTCCCCTTAAATTATGGACAATGCCTGATTCAGTTTGGAGGTACTAGGTATTATACATCTCAGCAACATGTAGACAATCTTAATGACTTTATAGATCTAGAGGAGGTTGACCATCATGACGTCAAATTGAGACTTTTTTCACAAAGTCTATCAGGTGAGGTAAAGAAATGGTTTAGATCTTTACCTACAACAAGTATCAATACTTTCCAACAGTTTGAATAGTTGTTTCTCATCAGATGGAAGGTGAAGAAAAATCCCCTGCAGATTTTAGCTGAATATGACGTTCTTAAAAGGAATCAAGGGGAATCTATCCAATAATTCACAGCTAGATTTAACAAGGTCTAGAATTCGATTCCAGTTGAGATTATACTTCCTCCCATATTAGCTTTATTACACTATCTTGATGGCTTTGATGCCAAATTGGTTATCAACTATGTGAGAGAAATCCTTCTACTTTAGAGGCAATGCAGAGTAATGGAATTGGGGTAGAAGCCAATTTGTTTTCAAGGAAGGAAAAAATGATGATCGAAAGGGGATTATGTTTCAAAGAAGAATCATCTTCATCTCCTAATTTAAATTTTCCGGTGATGCTAAAAACAATGGAGAATTTGGTGGATAAATTAACTCCTGCTCGAACTGAAAATCAACCTCAAGTCAGGAATCCAAATTTCAGAAGACCCCTAGTTGCTCAAAAATCATCCTAGAGAGCATAAAGGTCCTCAAGAACAACAACCTATTGTTTGAACTCATTTCCCATAAGATATCATTGATGAGGATGCCATTGATGAAGAAGATCATCAGATTGGGTGTTTTGATGATAAATATACAGAAGTGTTTTCTACCAAGGAGGAGCATGACCTTTCTATTGCATGCTTAGGCGAGAAGGAAAACATTAACATTTCTGATTTAATAGTTTATCAACAGGGCTATAATAACGAAGTAGCATATTTTCAAAGATAGTACAATCTTAGGAGCCAGAATGTTCCTATCAAGACTCTACCACAAAAGACAATAGCTAAACAACAAGCTAAACCTAGGAAAGTGATATTGAAGAGACTAGAGGAGCCTAAGAACGACAATCCGAGAAAATCAGAAGAAGTAAAAATTGAGATCAAGGATTTAGGAAAAGCACAGTCAACAGTTAATATAGAATCTGAAATTAGTAAGTTGAAAGTATCCATTCCTTTTGCTAAACTTTTAAGAAATGAACAGTATAGGAAAATAATTTTTACTATGTTTAAAAGTTCAGGAACCGATCAAGTCAACATAAATTCGCAAGATTCTTTAAACCTAGATGATGATGCTCCTGAATTTGTTTTTTGTCCACATGTTACTAGTATAAATGATGATGTTCCACCATTTTATGTAAGTTTGAACATACATGATATGATCCTTCACAACACCATGTTAGACTCCTATAACAACCTTAGTGAAAATTCCATGTAATAAAAGTTAAAAATAATAACCACGGTTGATGGGACACTTGTTCCAAGCTGAATGTTGGGCAAGACATCCTAGGGGTGTTTGTTTGGTTGCTTATGGCGAAGGAAATTTCGAAAGTCAATGTCTAAGGCTTTGGAAAGGAAAAGTGGCATTTTTGGCACATTTATTTATGAAAATAATGGAAATTAGGAGTAAAAGGAGGTGAAAGGTCACAGGTTGCATGCGAGGAAAATGAAGGAAAATAATGGAAAATGAAGAAAATAGAGGCCTCATTCATAAAAAGGCTTTTAAGGATCAATTAGTAACCCTTTGTCATTTGAGATTTGGATCTCTCTCATTATTCTCTCTCTCATTCTTGGACACTTGGAGTTTCTTAGATCACTTTGGCATTGGAGAAACAAAGGTAAAGAAGGCAATATGAAGCAAAGATCAAGCAGGGATAGGCAAGATCAAACAGCTACAACATGCTTCATTGCAAGTATTGACTTTCATGTGTATTTTCCTTTCTAGATTCGACATGCATGGTATTGCATGTGGTTCTTTTCTATCATGGCATGGATTTTTCCAAGTGTGACAATGTTCTTCAACCTAGCCTTGCCATTTCTCGATAGATCTGATGAGATGGGTCCCCATATTTGATTGAGTTGGGATGTCTGGATGGATTCGAAGCTGAGTGAGGTGGAGCTTCGAAATGATAAACACATGGCCTAGTGGTCCTTGAACCGGACTGTGGATAATGGTAAAAACACTGACCTAGTAACCCTTAAGCTAGACTGTGGGTTGCGGTAAAGCCATGATTATGTAACTTGGTAGGCATAGGAATCCTTGCTGGTGAATGACAAGATATACTGTAAAGCCCAGAGGTGAATTTCTCTCCGTTGGGCCTAGTAGTCCCTAGATGGGATATATGGTAAATCCTGGAGAGTGTATCTTGGTGTAGGGCCTAGTGATACCTGGATTAGACTGTGGATTACAGTAAAACCAGAGAGTAGGAGGAACTCAAATTCCTCACAGTGTAGGTGGAGAACTCCAATGTCATCCATGCTTGTTTGGTGTTTTTTGGTGTGTTCTATGAGTCCCACATTTATGCTTGGAATACGACACGAGGGTGATTAGCTGAAGAGAGATTTGGCTCAGCCATTCTACGGTCGGATGGAACGTTGTAGTTCCATCTCCAGTTGGTTTATTGCCTTCATTAATGAGAAATTCATTCCCTTGGTTTTCATGTGTAAATGTACTCATGTATATGTGGGTTTTATGAATGATATGTTTATGGTATTTCTGTTGTTACTATGTTGGTTACAGGTGTGTTTTATGAAAAGAACTATGTATGGATATCAACATGTTTTTACTTGTAAATGAATGGATAATGTATCTATGAACTAATAAATGAAAATGCATCAAATGACATGAGGGAAAAATGGTTCTTATCAATTCTCATATAAGTACGAGATCCCTATGTTTAATTATGTTGGTTACACCTGTAGATTACATGTTTGTGATCTGTTTGACGAAATGCCTGTTATGGCTAGTAGGGGTTTGATTAAGGTCTTGTTTAACTAATTTCTTTTGCATCAATGTTTCTCTGTTATTTTATTATTCCTAAGTTATGATTCCATTATGGGTAGTGACCTGTGCTATGGGATTGAAAAAGTGGTTCAAATCTTGGGGACCCCAACACAAAATTGGAAAAATGAGTATCTAGACGCTGGAAGGCAAGCCTGTGAGAGCAACTCTGGGTTTTTGGACGCTGTCATGCCTATAACATGAGAGTGACTGATGCTTAAGAAGGTCAAAAATTCGGTAGAACCCAAGGGAAAGTTGTATGAAGTATTGGATTGGTTCCTAACAGTCCTAAAGCTGATGTTGAATGTCTGTGTGTTATGTTTTCGTCGATTCCACTTCCTTAAGGTTAGATAGGAGGTCGAATCCACTCATAGTAGCTTCTCGTCTCATGTTTACCCCGATTGGACGGTTACTTGGGTAGATGTGGGAGGAAGGTGTTACAGAGTGGTATCAGAGCATGTTTCACCCCTCAGAAATGAAGGGCTATGTGTTGGTCATGCATGCATCTCAGTTGTGTGTGTGTCTTTCACACTTCCATTCCATGTGCTTGTTGCATTGCATAATGTTAATCATGGTTGTAGTAAGGTTGTCATGAGGAACTTGATGATTGATTTTGTGGAATGCATCATCATGAGTATATGAATGGTTACATATTGTTATATGTCGCTTACATGTTGTTATATGTCACTTGATTACATGCTTGTATGTTAGTTTGCATTCTTGTAGGTTTGATTATATGTATCGGTCTTGTAGGTTTGGTTACAAGAATTGATTGCTTATGCTTGACTACATGTGTTTATGTCTATGTGTAGTTGATTAGGCATTGCTTATGCATGTTGATAGCTCCACGTGGCAATGGGTATAATGGAGTAATGGTTGTTGTCATGCATGATTGATATGGCCTTGCATTGATGACTGGACCCTACCTAGAATGATGTTTATGTGTTGATGCATTTATTTGTGCATGTCTATATGCTGTTATGTTTATGTTATACATGTATCACGCCGATTTGTTGATCTTGCAGATGAGGTAACTTCCCCAAATTATACTAAGGCATGTTGATTTATTGTGATTCAATTTATCTGACATATTATGCATTGCAGGAAAGAAATATCAATTGGCTAGCAAGATGGTTGACTACAAAGACTCTCTCTATGAATACGAAGAACAATATGTAGGGAACTCTTCTGATTTGTTAGTTACAATAAGAATATTAAAGGAAGAAATAAGGAGTTGTAAGGCGGATAATGACATGATCATACAGAAGCAAGAGAAGCAAGAAGAGGTTATTGCTATACTTCTTCAAATTTTGTAAGAATTGCAATGACAAGGGCCACTTCAGATCAACCATGGATAAGAGGATAGAACTAATGGAGCATAGGGCAGTAGGTATCCTGGTAGACACAGGTCATATAGATTTGATATGGCGAGAGATGGAAGGTTGTTGGGCACTCCGGATATGAGAGGTGATGAGTACATGTACTATTCTAGTTCTGGTTCTAACTGAGATCAGATTGAGTACGATGAGTCTCGGTCACTTGAGGAAGTTATTGGAAAATTGAAACATTGCTATGAAAAGTCAAAGCATAAGAATGAATCTTAGCAAGGATGGAAAGGGAAGGACAAAGGTAAAGGTAAATGGCAACCTAAGAGAACAAGGCCTCAGAATGCAGATGGGAAAGAAAATACATCACCAAAAAAGAAGTTCATTCCTGCTAGACAGGGACATGGGTCGCAGCAGCAACATAAAGGTAAACACACTGGTCGATTGGAGTGTTGGACATGTGGAGAGGAGCACCTTAGTAGAGATTGTCTATAACATCAGGGTGGTAGGCGTAAGATATATATTGCACAGGAGGCACAAACAATTGGATATGTAGGGTAGAGTATTCCTCCTATCTATGCAGTAGTGGATAATAGGCAGGCAAAACACCATGCATCTATAATTGAGATGGACGATAAGCTTTATGATCAAGTTATTTTTATTTTGATTGATGCTAGATATAATTATAGTTATGTTAGTCCTGACTTGGTGAATAAGTGTGGTTTGAGTAAGGAATTGCATGTAGAGTCTTAGTTAGTGTAGTTGGCCACAGGTACAAAGAAGCAAGTTCATAATTGGGTAAGAGCTTGTGCATTTGATTTAAATGGTATGCTTACCGCAACACATCTGAATGTATTACTATTGGGATCATACAATATGTTGTTGGGCATGGATTGGTTGTATCTTCATAGAACCAAGGTATACTATTATGACAAATCCATTGAGTGTATTGATGAAAATGGAGAACCAAGAGTCATGAAGGGTAAGAATAAAGCCACATCAATTAGGATGGTGACAACTATGCAAGCAAAGCGTAGTCCTAGGAAAGGGTGTATGTTATTTGTAGTGCACATTTCTGGTGATAAGGGTAAGTAGGTTGAGGATACAGATGTGTTGAGCAGGTACCCATCTTTGTAGTAGTTTCAAGATGTATTTCTTGAGGATATTTCAAAGTTTCTACCTCACAAGGATGTAGACTTCTATTGAGTTAGTGCCAGGGGAAAATCAAACATCAAAAACACCTTACAAGATGAGCACAACTGAGTTGGTTGAGTTAAAGATTTAGTTGAAGGAAATGTTGGACAAGGGATACATTAGACCAAGTGTATCACCTTGGGGCACACCAATGTTGTTCGTAAAGAAGAAAGATGGAACCCTAAGATTATGCATTGACTACAAGCAGTTGAACAAAGTGACCATTAAGAACAAGTACCCTTTACCAAGGATTGATGACTTATTCAATCAACAGAAGGGAGCATCAGTGTTCTTAAAGATTGATCTGAGATACAGATACCATTAGGTATGCATAAAAGAGGAGGACATTTATAAGACAACTTTCTAGACCAAGTATGGGAATTATGAGTTTGTTGTAGTTCCATTTGGCTTAACTAATGCTCCAACTACATTTATGTGCTTGATGAATAATGTGTTGCGTCATTATTTGGATAAGTTTTTTATTATGTTCATTGATGATATACTGGTATATTTTAAAAATGAGGAAGAGCACGCCGAGCATTTAAAAACAACGTTTTGGCTGTTGAGGGAGCAACAATTGTATGCTAAGCTCAACAAGTGTAGTTTCTTTCAGATTGAGGTACATTACTTGGGGTATGTTGTCACCAAGGAGGGAATTACAGTAGATCCAAAAAATATAACAACCATCATGGAGTGGGTAGCTCCTAAGAGTGTGGATGAGGTGAGATCTTTCATGGGGTTGGCAGGCTATTACAGGAGGTTCATCATGAACTTATCACAGATTTCTTATCCTATCACATCATTGCAGAGGAAAGGTAAGAAGTTCGAATGCACAAATGAGTATGAGGCTAGCTTTGAGCATCTTAAGCAGTTGTTGATACATGCACCAATGCTACAAGTTGTAGATCCGGACAAAGAGTTTGTAGTATGCACATATGCTTGCAAGAGAGGACTTGGTGGAGTCCTTATGTAGGATGGATAGGTGGTATGCTATGAGTCACGAAGGATGAATGAGAATGAGAAGAACTACCTGACACATGATCTTGAGTTAGAAGCGATCACACATGCATTGAATATGTGGAGACACAATATTCTTGGCAGGAGGTTTGTATTAATGAATGATCATAGTGGGTTGAGGTGTTTTTTTTACCAACTAAATCTGAACGGCAAGTAGGCTATATAGTTGGCCATGATCAATGATTTTGACTTTGAGATCAAGTACATTAAAGGAAAAAAGAACAAGGTGGAAGATGCTCTTAGTAGGAGGGTACAAGTAAATCACTTGAGAAATATGAGCTCCTATGGAAATAAATTACAGGATAGGATCTTACAGGCAGGTTAGCACGATGTCAGGTATATGGTGATTATACATTGGTTGCAGCAGGATGTTGGTACAAGTACAAGTGATATTACATGTGTAGGTACAAGTGAAGGTATATGTACATGTACAGGTGGCAGTACATGTACATGCACATGTACAAGTGCAGGTGCACTAGGTATGGATTATTGTCTTAAAACAGATGGATTGGCGAAATTCAGAGACAAGATATATGTGCCACATAGTAGCGAGCTCAAGAAGGTGATATTGAGAGAGTTTTATACAAAACTATATTCAAGCCACCTAGGTTATCAGAAGACATTGACTGCAGTGAAGAAATTTTATGATTGGCTAAATTTGAAGAGGGATGTAGTAGATTATGTGGCTAGATGTTTTGATTGTCAGTGAGTGAAGGCAGAGTGTAAACATCCAAGTGGAATGCTACAACCGATCGTGATTCCATAATGGAAATGGGAGGTCATTTCCATGGACTTCATCACAGGGTTGCCGAGGACAGCGAGACAACATGATTCCATCATGGTTGTTGTGGACAAATTGACAAAGGTTGCACACTTCATTCCAGTGAAGTCTACTTTCTCAGCTATTAATGTGGCACAGGTATTCATTAGAGATGTGATTAGGATACATGGCATTTCGAATAAAATTGTGTCATACAGGGGTGGAAAGTTCACTTCCAAGTTTTGGAAGGAGTTTTTTGCAGGTTTGGGCACAAAGTTAGCCTTCAACACAAGTTATCATCCACAGACAGATGGACAGACATAGAGGGTCATTAGGATATTGGAGGACATGTTGAGGATGTATGTGATGCATCAACAATGAAAGTGGGAGGAGTATCTCCCCTTGGTTGATTTCGCATACAAAAATGGTTATCAAGAGTCATTAAGGATGAGTCCTTTATAGGCATCGTATGGATGAAGTTGCAATACTCCTATTAGTTGGAGTGATCCAGTTAATAGGGTGTTGATTTGACTAGATATGTTGGTGGACATGGAACAAGAAATGCAAGTGATCAAGAAGAACCTAAAGGCAACACATGATAGGCAGAAGATTTATGGATATTGGAACAAGTTTTTCAAGGAGTTCCAGGTTGGGGAACATGTGTACTTGTGCATCAAACCGAATAAGAGCTCCTTGCGGATTGGATCATGACCCACGCTGGCACCATGGATTTGTGGACCCTTCAGTATCATTGAGAGGATTGGGTGAGTAGCCTATCGACTTGCATTGCCTCCGACATTGAAAGTCCATGATGTTTTACATGTGTCATTTCTTAAGAAGTATATTAAAGATGTTGATCATGTGATTGACTAGTTTGTATTGCAAGTGGAACTAGATGGAGAATTCCAGTCAGAGCTTCAATGTATATAGTAGAAAAAGGTGCTCATGCTTTGGAATCGATCAAGTTAAAGTGTAGTGGAAGCACTTTGGGCCCGATGAACCTACAAGGGAGATGGAGGATCAGATGCGGGCTATGTATCCTTCCTTGTTTGTCGGTTGAGACAAAGCAGTTTTGAGATGGTGTTTTGGTATATGCTTTCATATGGTGTTTTGGTATATGTTTTGATATGGTGTTTTGGTATATGTTTTGATATGAAGTCTTGGTATATGTGTTGGTGATATTGCTATATGTACATGTGTATATGGATGTAAATACCACCATGAGCTATGTTATAAAGCTCCACTAAGTGATATGGGTGTCATGCCACTATGATTATGTTTCCATGTTACTATGCTATCATGTGGTTATGTTATCATGTTTCTATGATGTCATGTGGGTTGTTACTTAGTAGGGTGATCATTGTAAATACTGCATCAAGATATGTTATAAAGCTCCATGAAAAATATGTCTTATTTCTAGTAGTTTGCTGAGGTATATGTGGAATTGAACATCGAGGATGGTGTCCCCCAAGGGGGAGGGTTCTGTAACAACCCTGGTGAAAATTCCATGTAATAAAAGTTAAAAATAATAACCACGGTTGATGGGACACTTATTCCAAGCTAAATGTTGGGCAAGATATTCTAGGGGGTGATCATATGGTTGTTTATGGCAAAGACAATGTCTAAGCCTTTGGAAAGGCAAAATGGAATTTTTGGAACATTTATTTATGTAATAATGGAAATTAGGATAAAAAGGAGGTGAAAGGTCATATGTTTCATGTGAGGAGGAAAATGAAGGAAAATAATGGAAAATGAAGAAAATAGAGGCCTCATTCATAAAAAGGCTTTTGAGGATCGATTGATAACTTTTTGTTAGTTGAGTTTTGGAACTCTTTCATTATTATCTCTCTTTATCCCTATTGGACACTTAAGAGTTTCTTGGAACACTTTGGCATTGGAGAAAGAAAGGAAAAGAAGGCAAGAGGAAGCAAAGATCAAGCAACTACAACATGCTTCATTGTAGGTATTGACTTACATGTGTATTTTCCTTGCTAGATTTGGCATGCATGGTATTGCATGTGGTTCTTTTCTATCATGGTGGGTTTTTCCAGGTGTGACCGTGTTCTTCAACCTAGCCTTACCATTTCCTAATAGCTTTGATGAGATGGGTCCTCATATTTAGTTGAGCTAGGATGGCCAGATGGATTTGAAGCTTAGTGGGGTGGGTATCTAAAATGACAAACACATGGCCTAGTGGTCCTTGAACTAGGTTGTGGATCACGGTAAATCCACTGGCTTAGTAACCCCTGAGCCAGACTGTGGGTTGCGATAAAGCCAAGATTATGTGCCTCGGTGGGCTTAGGAATCCTTTCTATTGAATGGCAGGATATACTGTAAAGCCAAGAGGTGGATTTTTCTCTGCTAGGCTTAGTAGTCGCAGGTTGAGATGTATGGTAAAGCCTGAAGAGTGTGTCTCGGTGTAGGGCCTAGTGATCCCTGGATCAGACTGTGGATTATGGTAAACCCTGAGAGACTAGGAGACACTCAAATTCCTCACGATGTAGGTGGAGAAATCCAGTGGCATCCATGCTTGTTTGGTGTTTTTTGGTGTGTTTTATGAGTCGCACATTCATGTTTGGAATATGGAATGGGGTTCATTGGATGAAGAGAGATTTGACTCAGCCATTCTACGGTCAGGTGGAATGTGGTAGTCCCATCTCCAGTTGGTTTATTTCCTTCATTAATGAGAAATTCATTCCCTTGTTTTTAATGTGTAAATGTACTCATGTATATGTGAATTTTATGACTAATATATTTATGGTATTTCTGTTGTTACTATGTTGGTTACATGTGTGTTTTATGACAACAACTATGTATGGCTCTCAACATGTTTTTACTTGTAAATGAATGGATAATGTATCTATGACCTAATAGATGATAATGTGGCTAATGACATGAGGGAACAATGGTTCTTAGTGATTCTTAGATAAGCACGAGATCCCTATGTTTAATTATGTTAGTTACACATGTAGATTACATGTTTGTGATATGTTTGACGAAATTCCTGTCATGGCTAGTAGGGGTCTGATTATGGTCTTTTTTAACTGATTTATTTTGAATCATTGTTTCACTATTCTTTTACTACTCCTCAGTTATCATTCCATTCTGGGTAGTGACTTAGGATCTGGGCTTGAAAAAGGGGCTCAAATTCTAGGGACGCTAGCATAAAATTGGCAAAATGAGTCTCTGGATCCTGGCAGGAAAGCCTGTGAGAGTGACTCTAGTTTTTTCGACGTTGTCATCCCTATAACATGAGAGCGACTGAGGCTTAAGATGGTCAAAACTTCAGTAGGACCCAAGGGCAAGCTGTCTAAAGTGTTGGATTGGTTATTGAGGGTCTTGAAGTTGATGTGTTTTATGTTTCTGTCGCTTCCGCTTCCTTAAGGCCACATAGGAGGTCAAATCCAATCATAGTAGCCTCTCGTCACATGTTTACCTTGGTTGGTTGGTTACTTGGGTGGATGTGTGAGGAGGGTGTTAGAACTCCAGAGCTTCGCATAATCTCATGCCTAAGTCAGCCATGGACCATCTAGGACTCCAAATTACTAGACCCTACAAAGATTTGTTCTATTTTGATTCCAGAAAGGTAAAATGTTTAGGGTTGATAAAGGATTTAGTTGTCACTTTAGCTCATCTTGCTGCTAAGAGTGTAATGATTGATATAGTGGTAGCAAACATTCCAGCCAAATTTGGCATGTTATTATCTTGATATTGGGCAGTAAGATTGGGAGAAACTTTGCATATGGACATGTCTTATGCTTCAATCCCATTTTTTGGTGAATTGAAAATATTATACTGAGAGGTACAAATGGCCTATATGGTGAACAGTGGAACCCAACAGGATAATCATCCCATTTATGCAGTGGATATAGAATTGAGGTCACATATTTTCTTTAATGATTGTTGTTTTGAGGGAGAAATATCATTGAAAGATGAGACTAATGTTCAACAAAAATAGGTTCATAAATTTTTGGATGAAGTCTAGAAATTGTACTTTGATGTCTCCATTTGTGAGAAGGGTTTCAGAGCAGGAATATGGATTGTTCCACCAGATTGTACAATATAATTACATTAATTTAAATTGTATTTTGATTGTACAAATAACGTGGTAGAATATGAAGCTCTCATTATTGGGCTAAATCTATTAAGAGAGAAAAGGGTGAAGAAGCATTTTTGGAGATTCAGAGCTGATTATGAACCAAGTCAAAGGTACCTATCAAACCAAGCATCCAATAACGATAATTTTTAGAGTTCATTGTATATATCATATATTTTGTTTGAAAATATTGTAGTTGTGGATAAGCATTCTAAAGAAATTGAATCCTGAATAGAAGGCCCTAAGGTTATGCTAATGTTATGAAACAAATAAGTTATTTTACAATCAATTATTAAAAAATAAAAAATAAAAATTCAGAGTTTATAAAAATAACATGTTTTAAGAGATGAATTCTTTATTTTTGAGTCAGCAAAGTTTTTGTTTTGAACTAGTCTTTTGTAATAAATATCCAATTGGTCTATGGGGTTCTTGTTGTCATCATTGATAGACAACGTCCCCATGGAGCCAGCTATTATTACATTAATTTTT
>APFE030819754.1:16596-48448 GCA_000404065.3 Pinus taeda | reverse complement strand
GAAAGGTGAATGGTAGCGGCTTGAAGACATACACTGACGGTCCAACCATGTGACTAAATGAAAGAAGCATAGTCTTAGCACTCTAGGAAGCTTAAAAGAGGCATGAGACTATAAACTACATTGCCCAGGTTAAGGAGTTGTGCGATTGGATGATGGCATGAACCAAGGACCTGCCACTGGGTCCATGGCAGCGCGGAGGGAGCTACGCTACCCAGGGAAAAATCGCGCAGGTTGGTTGGAAAGTGACTGTTAAAGTCACTATTCATGAAAAGACAATAGAAGTGAGGCCAAATGGAGTGAGCGACCAACATTTAAGACAACATTTAGGCTTAGATCCTTGAAAATTTATTGCCAATCCAGCATTAATGAACAGATTTTGGGGGGAACAGTCGGATTTGAATTCAAAATTCCCTATAAGTTACAAGTGGTTGTTGAGCAAAAACCACTTGGAATTTTGAGAATTGAGTTGTTGCGCTCTTAGGTGCACATGAATTGTGAACTCTTTCAAGGTCTAGTAGTGAGTCTGGCATTTGAACAATTGTCAAAGGAGACACAAGCACTAGTGAATAGCGTCATGTTGTCACACACAGGAGCCATGGACACCGAAGTAATTTCGGTGGTGGAGAGTGTAGTAGTAGACTACACACAGTTGTTTGAAGAATTGTTTGAGGTCCTGACCAGCTTGCAGGAGGACCCAAACATCGAGAGGCTAGAAATGGAAGTGCACGAACTCCAACCTCGCTATGATGAAGTTCAGGGTATAACGTGAATAGTCACACTAACACAGAGGTTAGCCAAGATGCAAGAAGCCAAGAAGCTAAAGGAATAGGTGGACACAACACTACACAAGGAAGAAATGTTGAAGGCACAACTCAAGCCCTCGCTGGAGGAAGCTTATGCAATCACAGGAAACATTGAAGGTAAGCTTGCGACTCTACAAGTGATGCAAAAAAAACTTCAGGTTGACAGTGTAGGGGCAGTAACTGAGAAAGCAGTTGAAGATGCAAAACAGGTAGCAACTCAGTGCATGACTAAAGTTGCGATCATCATGGTTAAGCTAGATGAGATTCACGCAAATATCTTTGTGCCTATTAAGTGACTCGAGGGTGAGTCACAATGTTTATGTTGGGGGCCTATTGGGAGAGGGACCCCCCAAGGGTAGTTTTGGGGCTAAAATCCCATGTTTAAGTTCATTTTTGTAATATTATTGCAAATACTCAACAATTTATGGTTGTAGAGCACGAAGGTGTTATGTGTCATAAAGAGTAGTATGCCCTTAGTTTTGTAAAAGTAAAGTTGGTTGTAAGAGAACTACCCATGGTCTGCAGAACATGGGATTGTATAAAAAGATCTAAGATCTAAGTAGTTTGAAAAAGGAGAGACAATGAGGAATGATGTAATAGAATCATAGCTTTAGAGCAAGAAGTCTAAGTGTTGGGTTGTAGTGTAGGTAGAGGATCTGCAGCTGAGTGCGCGGACCAATGCAGCTATGTGCACAGGGTAGACAGAGTTTGTAACCACTTGGGAGATATCAATAAAGAGAGATATTCTACAATTCCTGTGTCTTTTTTCTGTTAATGCATTTTGATATGTTATGTATGAATTTCCTTTATTATGCTTATATGGTGCGTGAATGAATGGACTTACATTGAATAACTAAACGCATATACGAATATTTATTTACGCAAGGATAACTATAATTGTTTGATAAGATAAGCAAGGCACTTAGATTAATTAGGGAATTTGTATGGAACGCTTCCATAGCAGCATGAAAGTACCTGAGCAGTAGGCTTGGGCTACGTGAAGGATGATCCTATCCTTTCACGGAGGTATTGAAGAATAGAACACCGGGTTTGTCTTACAAGCCTTAGAGTGAAGAAACCTATGAAAAGGCATAGATAGAGGGAATTAAATGACATCACGACCATCTCAACGTGTAGAAACTTGGTTCCAGCATCCCCCCATACTACTTCGGGAGAGACTTCAGTCTACTCTTCGCAGGCTGATTTTGAAAGGGCCAGTAGTGTAGGGATTTGTTTGGCTAATAAATTCTAAACTTGGGTCAGGCCCCATCAAGCCAACAGTAAACCTAGAGAAGACCTTGTACCACATATAACCACATATAACTTACGATGCTCATCCAAATTCTTCATGGATGATAGTATCTGGATGAAACTATTCTGGAGGAATTTTAATGGTGGTGCTGCAAAATAGTACATCAATGTTGAAAGTGTTTCCTATGATAAATTTAGGTCATTAGAATTATATTATGTTAATAATTATCAACTTCCTATTAGGTACAAAATGGGAACATACATACTCACCAAATTCTATTAGGAAACCTCCACCCACATCTCTGATCATATCCATGAGTGGAGATGAAGGTGAAGTTTTTGCAAAACCAAGTTCCATAATGATTTAGTGTGTGAATCGTTCACGAAGTGACTCTTTCCTATAACCTCTGAAGACATAACAAAGGTAGGAGCCCAAAAAAAGGAATACGTTATCATACATGCCCACAAATTGGACTTGATCTATTCTCAAATGGGAACCTTATATGAAATCATCCATAATGCTCCTCAGTCATCAAATGGATTTCGAAACCAAAGCTAGGATCTCATGTTGATGGTGTGGTGGGGTCGATATCGTTAAGAAACAAAGGCCAATTAGTGAATTGGATGGGTCAAATGAACATTGCTTCTAGTGCCCCAGTTATTGAATCTACCACCCAAACTCATAGATCTCCCATAAAAATCTCTAACAAAAATTTAGTGTAGTCCACACCATTAAATAATTTCAATGAATTAAATGTAAAAGGAGGAAAGAAATTCCAATAAACCTTCTAACATTGAACAAGGGGCACCTCAAACTCCATAGGCCATTGGGGTTGGCTGAAAGAGAAAAATAAAAAGAATAATTTTCCTTGCAATATTTTTTTTTGGGGGGGGGGCATTCTAAACATTATTTTTCATGGATGGATGAGATCCATCGATAATTCTAAAAAAACAACACTACTTGTCAACATGTTGTCTTGATGAATCAATTTATACCCTGGTAAAAACATAGGGTTGTGAGCATTCAACCTCCTCAGCATGTGGGGGGGGGGGGGGGGGGGGATCCACCACATACTACCTTGAGATGAAAAGAGAAATATTTATCATTTATGAATTGATCCATGTCATTACTATAGAAAAATTATGAGAATCATAAAAGTGTTCCTTCTGCTTTGGAACTTGTGAACCCTAACCAACTATATAGTCCCTATCACATCGAAAATTCATTGTTTGGGATCGTGCCACAACATCCCAGAGGTGAACTTTGAAATACAACATATAATCCTAATGTAAGGGCCACTCACAACTATAACATTATTGAGGATATATCCCAGACACTTTACCATGTATGCTCTTGACTTTTTGCAAAGTTTCCTTGTTCAATGCAAAGAACTCCCCACTACCATCAATGGAGTAGATCCCCCAAATTTGGATATCATCCACTTCAATCCGACATCATGGAAGAATCATATTCCATATCATGTAGCGTTCTAAAAATTGGCTCATGTATTTGGACATGTTCAAAAATTTGTATTGGATGAAGGGGATCTACTTAAATTATTTATGGTTCTCAGTATTGCAGCAAGATTGTTGCAATCCCAAGAGTCTCCTTTAATTATCAATCTATTTTTCATAGAAGCTAAAGAGGGGCTGACACTTGTATGTGCAAATTCCACCTTAATTTTCCTAGTCTAGATACCTTTTAGGCAAGTGAAAGAAGGTAATGAAACAACTTAAAATGAGAAAAGATCTAGGTAAGATACTAGTCCTAAGTTGTAGAAGGTAAATAACAATAAGCAAATATATTCTACTTTGTTAGAAAGTAAATGGCAGAAAGGAAATTTATTATACTTGTAGTAATGTAAAGAAAACATATTACATTACTTTTGCAAAAGGGAAACACTCTAATGTAATTTTGTAGGAAATAAATCACACCTTTTTGAAAGTGAATTGCAGGAAAGGGAATCTAATCTAGCTGCAAAAATGAACATTCAAGAAATGAGCATTGAAAAAGATAAATGGAAACTATATCGAGCCTCAACTCAACCAAAGTGGTATCAAAGAATTCATAGGCTATTATAGGCATAAATATACTTCTACCATGAATTTGGAGTGAATCTAGGCAAGGGAGAATCTTAAACAATTACTGCTACAGGAAACTTTGTTTTGCTATGAGAAACTACCAACAAGTTTTTGTATCAAGTTAACCTGCCAATCAAGTGAAAATATTTTGCGGTCAATTTTGTAATTAATTTTAATTTTTTAAGACTTCAATTTAAAGTGGAATCAACTCAAAATAGCTTCATTAACATGTTCTAAAATTCAACAGAAATTTACTACTAAAACTAGAAATTTCAAAATAGTGAATAAACACACTAATCTATGCAATCCAATGATGAAAAATAATTTACTAAGATATGATAATGATGCATCACATTATTCATTATCTAAATAACCCAAAATCAAAATCATTTCAATCATTTAATTAATCTAACCTACAACAAATGAAGCATGAACACTAAGTGTAGAAATGGGGATTGTAGATAAACATGAAAATGATGAAAATAAGATAAAAGAAGTGGTACAACAGGTTCTGAGGATCCTAGGATGGCCAATACAAAGGATACTCAATTTTATATGAAGTAATCCAAGCATTAGAAGCTAAAAATGAACTATCCTTCATTATTGGAAACAAGTCAAGTAAATCACTACTAGAAATGCAAGTAGAACTGCTGAACAACCAATGTTATTCTCAAAAATACCAAACATTCCTTCCCCATAAAGGATAATTCAAATTATTACTTATACAATTTGATGGGGGAGTAGCCTCCTTAAAAGGAGGGCTAATTTCCCCTCCAAAATACTTTAAAAAGTGGATATGGTCCCCAAAAATAGGAATCTTCATTAAATGTTGAGTTATGGATTCTCCTGTAGGAGGGGACACATCCCTAGATTTGATCAATTAGCAGATTTTCATAATATGTTCAATAATTTCATAATATACTATTCATTTACTATCCAATCCTGTTCCATCCTATAGTGGGGACAAAGTCCCTAAATTTTCTCATTCTGCAGATCTTTAGAATCTTCCCAATATTCTCATAATATTATGCAAAATAAATGCATTAGGCACATAAGATATTCTAATCATATCTAAACCTTCCTCAGAACATATTAAATCTGAAAAATACAGTATTAAGTGCAAAATGATAGGTAATTTTTTCCTAATAAAGGTTAGACGGGACTTAATTTGTATCTAATTTGGAGGCCCATCAATTATTTCATCAAAGTGTTAGAAGGACCTTGAATCTCCAACCTTGTCACCACTGACATCTACATTAAATTTATTTGATGGGAACACTCTACAAACTCAATGCGTTTTTATTTCCTTTCCTATCGAACTCAAGGGTAAAATGATATCAATCAAAGTCAAAGTCATCAATTCCCCATTAGATTACAATCTATTGCTTAACAAATCTAGTTTTTGAAAGAATGACTTCGACGTAAATCTCATGTAGACAAACATTTGTCGACGCGTTTCGAACCAACTAGTGTGGTTCATCGTCAGGACAAGTTGAAGACACAGATCCATCAAAGCATGTTAAATAGTATGAGCAGAGACTCCAATAATAATTTTATGAACAAATAACTTACCTTTTTAAAACTAACCATTAGCTTATTTTATTTATGTATATATTTACCTAATTGAAATTATTTCCATAAAAGAAAATAATAAATAATATGTATTTCAATACCATATACCATTAGATTTAGTTTATATTAACAACCTAATGTTAGTATTTTAATAAATAAATAATTTACTGTTGATACTATTCACTTATTTATTTAGTTTTACCTAATTTTACTTATTTCCATAAAAGAAATAATATATTAACAATATTAATATAAAAAATAAAAATAAAAATAATATTAAAATAATAATAAATATTTTTGACCTGGGTCCTTCAGTCAAAATTAGCCGTTATTCAAATTTAGCTGTTGGAGTCTCTGCTCAGACTATTTAACATGCTTTGTTGGATCTGTGCCTTCAACTTGTCCTGATGATGAACCACACGAGTTGGTTTGAAATGTGTCGACAAATGTCTGTCTACATGTGATTTACGCCGAAATCATTCTTTCAACTATTATGGATCACAGAAGCCTCAATTCAACTAAATCTAGTTTTATTCCATGATTGTTGTTGTCTTATTGGTATTTGGTGTTGTGATGTTCCCTCATTAGGGTAAGATCATCATTATCAACTAGTTTACCTTTTGCAATTCTGACTTGTATTTTCATGATAATTAGTTAGTTCCTTTTATAGGATATCTCCCTTTCACTTTTGGAAGAATTATATGTTCAAAGGCTATTGATTGATGGGAACCTTTGCTATGACTCCACCTAATTTGTCATAATTTTCCAACTCTATAAAGATAATAACATCAATCACTAGTGGATCCCATGGGTCCCATGACCCTTGGATGGTTCCTTGTCCATTAAACATAAACGTATGGAAATCAAACGCCTTTGAGACCCACAAAACGTTTTTATCAAGCTCTACAAAAGGTAATTGTTGAACTCAAGTCATTCCTCCAATACAATATGGAGATTGATTCTTAATCCTTGCCCGCTTGGGCTATTTATCATTCAGGTTCCCATTACTTCCTTGATACTATGATTCCATCTAACAAAGCCATCTTGGAAGCCATGATGATCTATGATCATACATGGGATGAATCCCAACATCAATTATATTTTCTCCCTTATTTAGAACATTTGAATAACGAATCAAAAAAACTGATTTCAATTTGAAATGTCTATTGGTCTCAAGATCCTATCATGACACTTGATGTGTTGTTTCATGGGAACTTAGCTAATATCTACTACACCATCCCCATTGATTTTTTTAAAACTTGGGGTCATGGAGAACATCATGGCAAGAGAAATTTTCACTCTTGATGAGATTGCTACATACATTTCTCTTTTCAAATAATTCCATGATGTTTTCACTTGTTCATATGAAGAAATTTGTGGCATTGATCCTTAGATTGTTAAGCATGAAATTATCACCTACAGAGGAAACAATCTATTCATGAAACAACTCTAGCTAGTTTACCCACAAAAAATGGCTTCCATCAAGGGAGCAATTGAAAAGTCACTCAAAGTTGAGTTTATCTATCTAGTTCCCTTGATTGAATGGGTTTCCAACATAATTATTATCACCGTGAAATAGGGTAACATTCATGTTTATGTTGATTATAGGGACTTAAAAACGACATGTTTAAAAGACAACTACCCAACATCGTTCATTGATTAGATCATCAAAGAATGTGCTAGAACTAAGATGTTTTCCTGCATGGATGGATTTTTTGGTTATAATCAAATTTAGATAAATCTATAAGATAAAACAAATGTATTTCATTTACCCTTGGAATACATTCATGTATATGAAGTTATCATTTGGTCTTAAAAATCATAGGGACACTTTCTAGTTAGCCATGTCTTATGCTTCTCATGATTACAAGTGAATTATTGAGGCTGATGAGTGCCAATATTGCAGCAAGCATACTGCAACTCCTGGGCTACCAACTTTACTTATCAGCCCATGGTTCGTACAAACTTGGAGGTGACAGTGTTGTATGCAAAAGTAAAAGTGATGGTATTGCCTATTGTCACTGTTCAATTGGTGAGAGACCACTGGGGTTCCAAGACAGACTTATATGGAGTCAAAAGAAGCTTGATTCTTTGATGGAATAATGGTAAATCTACTTCTAAGAGAGTTACTCTATTGCAATAATGGAGAAGGTTGACATATAATGCTAAATCACACCATTCCCTATTTAACCATTTAAGAAGCTATGCTAGGCAGAAATGCTAAATCAACCTGAAACAATTGCTATTATATAAGTTGTAGAAGTAAGAAGCATCAAACAACACTAATGTGCAAGTAAAGAGACTAAACTAAATCTGTTTTTGCTTTTAAGGTCTTTTTATGCAAAATCAAGTATGCAAAATAATTGTTCTTGTGGATGTGGTAGGTGAATTAAGGATATTTGAGGATGGTTGGAAGGGTTATGAAATGGTTAGATGGTGTGGAGGACCCCTGGGAGGATTTTGGTGACTTCCTAGAGGTTTTCCATCAATTCGGCCTCAAAACAGGTTGTTTCAGGAAAAACTATGGGATGTACTAGAAACCTATAGGATGATCCTATAGGAATTACAGGATACAACCGAGAGCTAAATGTGAGGTGTTGGAGGTGATGGGAGGCTTAGGAAAGGTGTGTGATGGGTGGAATGGAGTGGAAGAAGGTATAGGATCACTCAAGAGTCAATGTCCAATATAATAGATGGCTAGATTTTCTCAATGTGCTTGGGAGAATTTCTATGAAAAATGATGGAAAACTAGTGGTGATGGTGAAAACAAGGGATGGCTAAGGTGGATGAAGTGGATGGTGGCTACTGGCTATGGAGTCTTAGTCTACTCTTGAAGAACTTTCTCTACATAAAACATGTGTGTCTTCCCAAAACGCTATGCAACAAGACACATTTTCATAATCTAGAAAAGCAGGAATTAATGAATCAACTGCCTATACTATGCATGAAGAAAGTTGCTGAAAGGAATGAAAGCATGAGTGAGATCTATTGTAGAAATGGAGATGAAAAAGATGACAATGAAATTTACCTTGCAAAACTAACCAAATACTAAATTAAAGTCAACAAACTCCAAAGCTCATAAAAGAACTAGAAATATGTGTTTTTGGGGCTTCTTAAGGATCCCTTCCTCACGTCATGGTCCTAGAGGGAGGAAATGAGGCCAAGACACCTGCTAACAACCTTGTGGTGATCCTTTTTATCCTTGCTAGCTTGCTACTTGAAATAAGGCACAAATAGAAGCAAACTATTAAACAACCAATCTAATATACACTACTTGTAATGGAGATGCACCTAAAAAGCAAATTAACAATGAAGTTATGAATCTACACGAAAAAAAAACATGTACAATAAAGAGGAGCCTTAGCTGCTAGGGTTGGGACCTAAACCAAGAGCTTCAGTCCTCTGAGTTAACTCAGTGCTAGCTCAAAACAAAACTCATTCTTATTACCAAAACAACAAATTACATCAAGAGAACTTTCACGAGTATTGCAACTTGAAAATACCTTAGAGTTTTACAATAAAAATATGAATCCTACTGAGGAACTGGGCCTCTCTACTTATACATTTGAGGTCCCCAATGAATTCCTTAAAAATAAGGAGGCTCGACTACCAAAATCGAGATAAACTAGTGCTTTGTCTCTCACTTGCTCGGCTACCTTCTACTCCTCGGAATTTCATTGTTTGCACTCCGAGCTGATGTGATGAATGGATGAATATTTGAGTGGAGGAGTAGTAAATGAGGACTATTTACCTCCTACAATCCCTCTCCCTTGTCCCATTCGAGTTTTGACCTTAGTCTTTGCCAAAATTCCTTGATTTTCTCCTTTAATCCTACATTCAATGCATATTAGTCCACAAAGCATAATATCCAACTCTGACTCACCTCATAAACAAAATATAATAAAAAAAATGTAATAAGTTATGAGAAAAGTTGGTTTGACTAAGATAGGAGGTGAATTAAGGCCCATATATTTACCCAATGATGAGGCTTATTAGAGGCATACCTGGATGACCTTTCTACCCACTCCCAACAAAAGTTGATCATCCGACACATCTATGAACCTTATTCCTGCATTTTGACTACTAAAAAATCATTTGAATCCCCATAAATAAATATTCTACATTATTTGTAGGTGATTTCTAGGCTTTATCATATCCAAACATGGGAACATGGTTGATCCTCTTAAAGTTGTGGTGATCATTAGTCTACCTCCTCTTGCACTACTAGTCAAGTTTAAATGTTGCAAGTGAATATCAACTTCTTGCATTGATTCATTAATAACTATGAAACATTACAGAGCATTTCATGCATCTTTTCAAGAAGGAAACACCATTTGTATGGGAATACCAAGCACAATGATCATTTGATGCCTTGAAAAAGGCCTTACCATTAGCCCCAATATTAAACCCTCCATATTATACATTACATTCTCTAATTCAATTGTAGGAATAATGTTTTTCCAAGAATATGAATGGAAACACAAACACGTCATCTACTACCTTAGTAAAGGATTGCTAGGGGGGAAGATTCACTCTCCTTCAATTGAAAAGTTGGAATTAACTGCTATCTTTTCCATTCAATAAATTCAAAATTACATTATCTTGTGTAATACCATTGTAGTTGCTAACTCTAACCCCTTGAAACATTTTCTTAGTAGATAGATCATTGGGGGAAAGTATTCCAAATGGATATTTATCTTTCAAGAATTTAATTTGGAATTCGTAGCTACAAAATCTAAGAAATATTTGGTTTTCATGTAGATGTTATTTGACCTTCCCCACAATAATGATGGAATAGTGGTTAGTGACTCATTTCCTAATGAGTCTTTATTTCCCATTATCTCAACTAATCCATGGTAAGGGGATATACTACTCTATCTCCAAACTCAATGATTTCGACTTGAGTTTCCCCATGATGATCGTTGGCACATACTCCATAAGAGGAAAAAATACTTCATCCTTGAAGATACCCTTTATTGTTGTAGGTTTTATGTGGTGTTACATCAATCCTTAACTTATGGTGAAGTTGAACAAGCTTTAAATTAATACCACATCATAAAATGTGGTGGTTATCTTTCTAGGATAGGGATAGGCACTTTTTTTATTTTTATGCATGGGGTACTTTTGAACTTCAATATTCAAAGATTGTATGATTGTAGTTCAAAAGTGTCATCCTTCTCAAATATTTACTCATAAAATGTGATCCCACCCTGCTCCACTTCATCTTTTGGTTTTTGTCAAGCGCTTCACAAAATGGGGTATCGATTTCATGTAGTGTAATTCTACCTCCCAAATAGCCATAACTACATCATTATGGCTATTGAATACTTCACTAAGTGGTATGAGGCCATCCCTACCTTCTCAAATGATGGAACCACCACCACGCGTTTCATATTTAATCACATCATTGCTAGGTTTGGTGTTCCCAAGAAGATTGTGACTAACCATGAATCTTAATTTCAAACAAAATGATGACTAAACTAGAAACCAAGTTGGGATTCCACCATGAGAACTCCACTTCCTACTACCCTTAGGCTAACAGTTAGGCCAAGGCCATCAATCACATCTTGAAAAATATTATCCAATGCATGGTAGGGAACAACAAGCATAATTGGCACCTAATTCTCCTTTCAACACTTTGGGCTTATCTAACCTTGGCCAATACATCCATGGGATTTACTCCTTTCCAATATTTTTATGGTGAAAATGTGGTGTTTCCAATTCAATGAAAAATACCATCATCGAAGCTAGTCATTGAACTTATTCCCAATACTTATGTTGAGGAAGAACACCTCCTTTATTTTTCCCAACTTAGTGAAAAATGTCATGATGTTATGCTTGTGAACGAGGCTCATACTACATAAGTCAAACTTCAATTTGACAAGTTTGTTCAACCTCGTGTGTTTTCTAAATGTCACTTGGTCTTTGTCTATGATCAAGATCATGATAAAGTAGGTACCATAAAGTTAGAACCTCTTTGTCATAGTCCTTACATTGTTGAATATGTTTTAAAGAAGGGAGCATATGTGTGAGTTGGATATGATAGGAACATCCTACCTAAGCCCTACAATGGGATCTATTTGAGGAAGTATTATTCCTAGGCCATTGGGAATTGTACCATCAACATACATATTTATTGTCTGATGTTTCTCTTTTCTACATGTGTGCTACCTTTTGGTTCACTACTTATCATGTTTGGTACTTGGTTTCTAGATACCCATATCCTCTTTGACCTACAGGATATGCCCATATCCTTATTTTGATTTTTTGATTTGAATAATTTTCATTTTAGCATAAAATATATTTGTTGTAGTCTTAGATTTCACATTATAAGATTAAACATTTTCCCTATTTTTGGAAATAAAATGAATTTTCATTTTTTTGAATTTGAGCAGTATCCCCTCTAGTTAATGAAAACTTCCAGTTATCCTAAATCAAGGAGGATATTTTCCTCCATAGGGAACCCTATAATTATTCACTTCTATAAAACACTCACAATGAAAATAATTCCTAGAGGTATTAGTCTCAACATTCATTTTCCTCCGATATGGTTATCAAAATGAAGGTAATAGTTTGAATACAAGTTGGAACCTAACCGAGAAGCTCAAAATTGGAAGGATATTGAGGAAAATGTTGGATGCTACTCAACCTAGGAATAGGGACACTTTAACTTTAGTCTCAACAATCTCCATCATAGGCCCTCACACTCCAATTCTAATTAATCATATTAATTACATGGGGGACACAAAACACCTTCAATTGGAGGATTATGTTGGGCCATAAAAATTCCATCTTTGAACATAATTTTATTTTTACCTTATGTTTCCTTTTCCCACTATTCACAACCATTTTTAGCTTATTATTTTCCATAATGGCGCATTTTTTCCATGGAATTCTCTTTCTATATAGCTTGTCATTTTATTTATTTGTGTTAGTGTGTACTAGAGAAATAGGATTTTTTCACTCACTTATGAAAATGATGTATATTAATTGTTGCTTCAACATCACATGTCTTTTTTTATTCCTATTTTATAGGTGTGTTTTTATTCATTTCCTATTGGTTCATTTCTACTCTTGTCCTACCAATGCAACTACTCCTATCACATTGAAGTGTTGCTACTCCCAATGATATTCCAAGTAAAGGCATGATACGACTGAAACCCTTTGTCCCTTGTGAATAGGAAAGTAATGATTGTCTCCCTTACAAATATATCTAATTGACTATAATTGTCATGTTCATTTAAGATCTCATGATTGACTAACACAATAGATCCAATTTTTTTATAGGATCGTAGTTGGTGTCATTATCAAACGATGGTTGCAAATATCACCTTGTAGAAATATTTAACATGCATAATGCATAATAAAGAAAAAATATGTATTATCTTGATACATATGTTTGTAACCACCTCCTTATTTAATTGATATCTAAAGAAACTTAAGAATCCTAGATTCCCAAGAGTATTCTTAGCATATCTAAGGTTAGAAAAGCCAAAATATGTATAAAATTTGAGTCCCTTTCCATGAATAGGGGTATTGATGAGTGTATTGTATTTTTAACTCTATTTTTTGTTGATGTAATTCATGTTCTTGTGATTATTAAATCGATTCATATGGATTGTTACTATTGTAACATCTAAAATCAGTGTAGAACATGTTATCCTAGGGTGGCAAGACTAACTCCTTTGAATAAGTGTTAGATTAATTAGCTTATGTACTTTTATAGTTAATTCAATTTATTAGTTATGTGTATATTTTATTATAATTTTAATCTTTTTCATTGAGTATAATAATCTCTATTAGGTTATGTAAAGTAATTTCTGTTCAAAGAATGTAGCCTTTAGGCTCCTGAATTTTTGTCATAGATTATACACTTGCATGATTTTCTATTGATATATTACATTGTGACAAGTTCATGATTATCTATCAATGAATTTTATGGTTCATATTTGATTCATTATTATTGGAGTTTGAATTTTTTAACTGGACAAGAGAGATAACCTTAAGTTCTAATTAACTGGTTAGATTCGTTTTTGCATTTTTACTGCAATTTCACATTACATAAACTAGTGTTAGAGAAAAAACTTGCAACTTGCATATACTTTGCATAATAACTTGAGAAAAAAATCCAACCCATGGTATGATAATTAAATGAGTTGTTGAAATAATTGCTTTTCTTTTGAAAACCAACTAATTGAAACAAGAATAGTCACTAGGGTTGAGGTTATTGTATGACTCAATCATCAATTAATATAATGTTTTATACCTTCCAAAATATTCTTGAAAGTCCACACATTATTAGTCTCATATATGAGTAGTGGGGGATAATTTGGAAACCATTAAGAACCATGCTGGTCAACTAGGTATGTCAGTTTGCAAGATGTGTAACTTCTATACACAAAATCAAATTGAGGCAATTTTTGCATTGCTCAAAATATCTGAGTGTGTAGAAAAACATCAAGGGAACATAAGATATTCATGCATAGTTTTTACCCTTAAAAGTGTCATTTGGTGCCTCAAATTAGCATTGGGAGGTTCTTGATCCCAAATCAACAAAATGGGAGATGCGACCATAATTAACCTTGCAAGCCAATTGCTCAAAATTTTCCACCTAAAAGCTACTGAGATATTATTATATTAAATAATTATCGATTCAAAATAAACAAACATATACACATATGTCTTTTGTGTAATCAAATTATATACCTCATCAACAATTCTCGTCTTTGGGAAACAACTAATTATCATATTTGGAATTGGAATAAGATGTATTTTTAAAGGGGAAACATAATTGTAAAATATGTCAAATGCATAGATAATATGCCTAATCAAATTAATCCCCTTTATTTATAAATAGGAGATAAATAAAGCATAATGTATTTTACACTATAGGCTAACCTAACTATAACTAATATAATGAAGAGGTTAGAACCCAATAAACACAAACTAGCTAACCATGATAATCATGATGCATACACATATAGGATGCCTATAAACTTATGGTTCATGTTATTTTATTACACCTACATTTCATAAAATATATACAAGTGGTGTTCACCCATTCTCACTAGTTATGACATTACACCAGATAAAAGTTCCAAGCACATTTTGTATACCTTTGATTGATCCATGTTGATCCCATTATTCTTTATTATAAATGACAATTTAAGGGCCAAGATTTATAATAGATACTACTAAATTTACCCTAATAGGCATGCTTATTTAAAAATAGGACTTCAAATTTTTTTTATTTCTTGAATAAGAAATTATATGGACAAAAGCGAGTAGGATTAAAGTTAACAATAACATAAATGCATTTCATAGCCATTATTGTAAAGAAAATAATATTAAAGAAAGTAGGACTAACTGGCGCAAGGTAACACCTGCACTTACCATAGTATGTATTTCAACAATGCATCCACAACTGTCCCAAGAAATTTGACTCTACAATGGAGTCAAATTTTCAGATCATAAATGGTTAGGGACCTCTTATACAGTTCCTTTGTTAATCAGAACTAATGACCCCACCTGAAACCTCTTATTGGAATTGTATGAATCCTCGAGACTTG
This sequence comes from Pinus taeda, assembly GCA_000404065.3. Lineage (NCBI taxonomy): Eukaryota > Viridiplantae > Streptophyta > Pinopsida > Pinales > Pinaceae > Pinus > Pinus taeda. Next base: position 33,171 of record APFE030819754.1, on the reverse strand, counting down.
TATAAGACTTCGACCAAAGTCTTTCCTCCAAATCCTTCTATTGGGAATTAGAACCCTTCACAACCTTCAATTGGCACTTTTTATTCCTTTATTAATCCTTACATGAAGGATTTTCACACAATATGCCTTTTCCTCTTTCATAAGAGATTTGCACAGAAAACGAGGTTAAAATCTCATCACAATCGCTATCGGAAATCATCCCTAGCCTTACGACATATGTGGTTCATCACCCTTTTGACTTTGATATTCCACTATCGGAACATACTATATATGTTTTAGTCTTGGTAGACTCAACCCACACTTTACACCAATCCGTAGGAAAACTGCTCTAAAACACATATAACAGATTTGAAAGGTTATAATTGTGCCATTGTAACCTCTATCGAGTCCATGTCTTTATCGCTCCACAGTGCTGCTCTAACCTCTTCCTTCTCCAAACGCCGATACCTTTTACCTTCGATCACCAACACCTTCGACTTCTCTTATCGGCTATCACTCTTCTCCTCCCTCCAATGCGATCATATCTTCAAACCCAATAACGATTTAAATCCACCGTTATGAAATTCAGGTCTGGTTATATCATCCTATCAGAGTTTGGCAATTCCATAGGCCTGTTCCCTTCCACTTGTATTGATGTGATGCAATATTTTAGGCTGATTTGATCTTAGCCATTGATCTTCCTAGATTTAATGGTTCCTGAGCATCGATCTTCGCTCCTCTATTCAATCCTTTTACTATGAAGTTTTCCACAGTTTTTTCAATTCTTCAGTGATTTGGTTCTTCTGAAGGTTCTGATCCTTCACTGCTTCTACTGTGCCACGCAGATCTAAGCTTAGGTCTTTGAACTCTCAGCTTCGTTGTCTCTCCAGAGCTTTGATCTGTTGCTCCAACTGGACTCAATGATCCCTTCGATCCTTCTGAATCATTCTCCTCTCTCTCTCTCTCTTTCTCTGTGTTCCACAGAACTTTGTCTGTAACCCCCTGTCACAGAGCCTACGACTTCACATACAAATCAACACCTAAAACACACATTCAAATCTTTTACACAATCAGGAATAACTATAAATATATATTAATGTAAACACAAAGATTACATTTGAGAGTCTTCGGTCTCGCACAGGCCCGATTCTCAACATTGGTGGCCTCTTCCTTCTGCCCGTAGGCTTGCATATGTTTATATGGAAACTTTAGGTTGGATTACTATGAAGGACTTGATCCCATCCTTTAACAAAAGCCCAAAAACTCACTACATGCATACATATGTGGCAAACTTTATCCAATCCATATTTTTCTCTGTTTTAAAACAGAAAAGTATCCTTATCAGCTCAATGGTCCACTTATACTCTAATTAATTCCTAAAAACTCGCTCTTGCTCCTAGAGAGTTGGATTTGACTTCTACCACTCATGTTCTCATTTATTTATTTTGAGATCATTTACATATTCTCCCATTATAAAATTAAATCACTTAAAAGCCTAAATATTACATTGACTTGAGACTTAGGAAAAATATTTCCTAAAATGCATAACCCCCTATGTTTACTATTTATAACAATTTTCCTTGGGCTGAAATCTCCTACTTCAGAATCCAAAAGTAGAAAATATTCATGATCTCCTGATCATGTGTCTTTTGATATTTGTCTTCCTAGATCCCACAATTTGTTCTGTAATTGTCCATATGCCTTGTACCTTTGTTGCTGCACTTCTGCTATGTTTTTCTCCATTTTCTTCTTCCTGTCAATCAGGTTCAACTTTTGATTGATCTTGCTTGCTGCTGCTACCATTTTCCTCCATTTGGATTGCTTCATCATCAACTCCCACATTTCTTCAATTTCTATGTCCAGCATATCTTTGGGTTGGTCCATATTCCACTCCTTACTTCTTCCTCTTTCTTTGTGTTCCAAGTTGTTATTATTGTTTTACTGGATTTTCTTGCTACCATTGTATAAATTACCTCATCCTTCGGTTTACTTGTTGCCTCCCTATCATCCTTACCCTCTTTCATGATTAAATCATGACTATTCAGCATTTTCTCCAGCAAATTAATTTCTCCATTCCATGGATTGAGTTCTTCCATAGAATTCTCTTCTTCCATCTTTATTTGGCTATTCACTTGTTCCAAATATTCTCCAGCATTTTCAACAAAACCTACACACTCAAACACTTGTTAAAATAAAAAACATAAGGCTCATGTGCCTTATTTCCCTTTGGCAACAATTTAGTTTGCTTCTCTCTTTTCTCCTTCTCCTTTCTCAGCACATCAGTATGCCAATTCAAATTCTCAGCATAATTCATATGACTATCAATTAGTCTCTCTTCCACACCATCTGTTCTAATGATGTCTTCCTGCTTGGGTTCATAGTAGTGAAATTTTCCTCCTTTAGCCTGCTACTAGTTATCTTCACCTTGAAATTGTTTGATTCCTACAGCCTCTTTACCATCTTCAAACAATCTCTGTTCAATATCTCCAATCACATACTCATACGCATTCATGCTTTTTAATGAACCTATAAAAAAATCATTACATCTTCCTGTCTCCATGGCTACTTGAGACACATCTTCTTCTTCAAAAATTGTAATTGCAACTTCTATTCTACCGTTGGGTTCTTTGAACAATTTCTCTAGCAATTTAATCTCCTCTTCGCACTTAGCAAGCACTTCATCACCATGCTCTCTTCTTCCAGCTTCATCCTTCACATGCTACGTTACAATATTAAAATATTGTCTTCCTTTGACCCTTGTACTCTCAAGGTCTTTCTGTTGTAGCAAATCACTACTTCCCTCATTCAAGATGTCTTCTTCATCATACTGTGTTCTCCTAGAGTACTCCTCCAGACTTTCGATGTCTTCAAAAGTCTATCCATCCTCTTCAAAACACTCCTTGGTTAAATCCCTTGCATAGGGTTCCTCCTTCTTAACATATTTCAGTAGATGTCCTTCTTCCCTACTATTTGTCTCAATAGTTTCCATGGCTATCTCCACTGTGCCTATCATGATAGTGAATTGATGATCCTTTACTATGTTTTCAACTAGCATAGTCTCTTCCTCAAGTTTGCCTTTAGTCCCTTGATGTTTATCTTCTCTGAAGATATCTTCAAATGGCTACTTTTCTCCTGCAATATCTTCCATCAAACAAAAACTATTAGTTTTAAAAATATAAGACCCTATGGTCTCACTTGATGGTTCAACCATCATATCTTCTTGTTGTTGTAAATCATTCATATGATTAAGAAATTCTTTGATAGTCTCTTCTTCAATCTCCTCAAGCCCTTCACTTGGTTGCTTGACATCTTTCTCCAGCTGTATATGAGATCTATCTATTCCATCCTTTTCCAGAATAGAATTTAGATTATGCTGGTCTTCTTTCTTCTTCATGACAATATCAACAAATTGTCCTTCACATGTTTCACCTGCAATCATACATAATTTGTTAGTTTTAAAATCATTAGACCCCTTGGCCTCATTTGAAGTGTCAGTCTTCAAGTCTTCATCTTTAGTCATCATCTTCTCATGCTGTTTTGAACTATCCCAATAGTCCATGAGATCTTCACTTGATCCCCATTCTTTAGCTTCAGTGTAGTCTTCACTTTCTCCCAAAATTTCTACTTTTTCTGGTTCACAAATGGATTTTTCCATTTATAACTCAACTTCCTTGGGTTTTTCCTTCAGCCACCTTACTTGATTTTATTGTAGCCTTCTCTACATCTCATGCCATTCCACTGGCTTCTTCCTCAAGACCCATCCTAGTCTTTGGCTTTCGTCAAGAATTCTGCTTAATGCATTGAGTTGTTCTTTTAATTCAGCAACCTCTTTGTCAATTTCTTCTTGACTCATCCTCTTTCCATTTTCTTTGGCATCCTCTTTCTTATATCCTCTGTTGTGGCTTCTCTCTGAACCTCTGTTATGACTATCAGTAGTCATCTTCTTCTCTTCTTTCTTCATGAACTCCTTTGCAACAAGCCTCTGTAATAGCTAGTCCTCCTAGCTGCAATCTTACCTTACTAAGCTCTCCTCACTCAGTCTTTTGGTAAGCATGGGTCCTCTGTCTGGAACCTCCCCTTGAGCAACACCTTTGCTCCTTCTAGGCTTCTGAAATCTCTCATTCTCTCTTGAGAACACTTCAGATGTCTTTGTCCAATCTCTTGTTGGATTCTTTAGGTTAACTGCCACTTCTTCTTCGGAGTATTCTCCTTTCTCTGTCTTCAAGAGCACATCTAGTTATCCTCTCACATCTTCTCTTTCTATCACCTATGCATTAATATATAAAAACACATTCTCAATTTAAAAATGAACATAACATATTAGCTCACCTTTAAGATCTCAGCATGATCTTGCTTCACCATTCTTCTGCACTTTGAATGGCTTGTCTTCTGGTTGGTTTCCAAGTCCTCTTTCCTTCAGAACTTTCATTAAGTAACCTTTCTTTCTCCTTCCTTCAAGGAATCCTCTATTCCTGCCTACTCTAAGCCTCTGCTGGAATGTTACTGTTTTCCAAGAACTTTAAAATTTCCCCTTACAATTTACAAATTTGCTCTGATTACAAACTTCTCCTCTGATACCACAAATGGTGCAGGGTAACACCCACACATACCCACAAAATGAATTTCACCAATGCATCCACATCTATCCCAGGAAATTTAACTCCATAATGGAGTCAAATCTTTAGACCATAAATGGTCAGGGCCCTCTTATACAGTTCCTTTGTTAATCGGAACTAATCACCCCACCTGAAACCTCTTATTAGAATTGTATGAACCATCAAGCCTTGTATAAAACTTCGACCAAAGTCTTTCCTCCAAATCCTTCTATAAGGAATTAGAACCCTTCACAACCTTCAATTGGTGCTTTTTATTCCTTTATTAATCCTTACATGAAGGATTTTCACACAATACTCCTTTTCCTCTTTCATACTGGTTCTGCATAGAACTTGAGGTTAAAATCTCATCACAATCGCTATTGGAAATCTTCTGCAGCCTTACCACATATGTGGTTCATCACCCCTCCGACTCTGATATTCCACTAGCAGAACATATTATATATGTTTTAGTCTTGGCAGACTCAACCCACACTTTACGCCAATACATACGAAAATTGCTCTAAAACACATATAACAGATCTCAAGGGTTATAAATGAGCCATTATAACCTCCATCGGGCCCGTGTCTCTATTGCTCCAGAACACTGCTCTGACCTCTCCCTTCTTCAAATGCCGATATCTTTTACCTTTGATCGCTGACACCTCCGACTTTGCTTATTGGCTATCGCTCTTCTTCTCCCTCCAATGCGATCATATCTTCAGACCCGATAGGGATTTAAATCCACCGTTATGACCTTTGGGTCTGGTTGTATCGTCCTATCGAAGTTCGGCAACTCCATAGGCCTGTTCCCTTCCACTTGCATTGATGCGATGCGATATTTTTGGCCGATTTGATCTCAGCCGTTGATATTCCATGACTTAATGGTTCCTAAGCATCGATCTTCACTCCTCTATTCAATCATTTTACTATGAAGTTTTCCGCGGTTTCTTCAATTCTTCAGCGATATAGTTCTTTTGAAGGTTTTGATCCTTCACTACTTCTGTTGTGCCACTCTGATCTCAACTTATGTCTTCGAACTCTCAGCTTTTTTGTATCTCCAGAGCTTTGCTATGCTGCTCCAGTTGGACTTGATGATCCCTTCGATTCTTCTGAATAGTTCTCCTCTCTCTCTCTCTTTCTCTCTCTGCGTATTCTACAAAACTCTTTCTGTGACCCCCTACCATAGAGCTTACGAGTACACATAAAAATCAACACTTAAAACACACATTCAACTCTTTCACACAATCAGGATTAACTATAAATATATATTAATGTAAACACATAGATTACATTAGAGAATCTTTGGTCTCACATAGGCCTGATTCTCAACATTAGTGGCCTCTTCCTTTTGCCCGTAGGCTTACATATGTTTATATGGAAACTTTAGATTGGATTACTATGAAGGACCTGATCCCATCCTTTAACAAAAGCCCTAAATCTCGCTACATGCATATATATGTGGCAGACTTTATCCACTCCATCTTTTTCTTTGCTTTAAAATAGAAAAGTCCCCTTATCAGCTCAATGGTCCACTTTTACTCTAATTAATTCCTAAAAACTCTCTCTCACTCCTAGAGAGTTGGATTTGACTTCTACCACTCATGTTCTTGTTGGGTATACGACCAAAGTCCCACATTGACTAGAAGTGGGGAGGATCATGGGTATATAAAGATGGACAAATATCTCCATTGGTATGAGGCCTTTTGGGGTAAGTCCAAAAGAAAATCCATGAGGGCTTAGGCCCAAAGTGGACAATATCATACCATTGTGGAGATATGTGGTGTCCAGAGTTCTTACAAGCACTTCAGAAGCACTCGGGGACTGAGACAAGGCTGCCCCCTCTCACCCTTCTTATACATCATCATGGCAGAAACTCTGAGCATTCATTTGGAAAAACTCTGAAAGCAAAAAGAAATCACAGGAATCAGTATAGAAAGAGGAACCAAAGGAATCAATCATTCGCTTTTCGCAGATGACACACTCCTAATAGGGGGAGCATCTAGCTTGATGGCAAAAAGATTCAAGAAAACGCTAGACTCCTTCCTAACAGCTTCTGGAGGAAAATTAAACAACAAAAAATGCAAGATATACACTTGGAATGTTCCCTTGCAAATCATGCAAAGAATTTCCATGATCCTTGACATTCCAGTTCAAAGAAAATGGAGCCAAATTATGTACCTGGGTCTGCCTCTAGCAAAAGAATCGGTTAAGTCAGAAATCTGGGTGAAGCACATAGAAAAATTGCGAGGAAAAATTCAGAGCTGGGGAATGACTTGGCTCAATTTGGCTGGAAGAACTACCCTCATCAAGGCCATCCTCTCTACACCCCCCATTTACCAGTTCGCAGTCATCCTAGCTCCTGCAAGCACACATAAGCATATGGAAATAATCATAAGAAGCTTCATATGGCAGGGAGGAAGGCAGGACTTCAAAAAATTCAGTCTTGTCAATTGGGATCAAGTCACCCTTCCGTTCGAAAAAGGAGGCTTAGGAATAAAAATTCCAAGTCTCTCCAACATGGCGATGGGGTTCAAACTAGTATGGAGAATTCTCAATGGGAAAGGTTCATGGTGGGCAGAGGTCATCAAAAGGAAATATCTGAATGGTCACAATTCTAACATCCTTTCAGAAACAATAGTGGATAGGCAGTGCACTCCTGTTTGGAAGCTCATTAAAAAAGCCCTCCCTCAATTCAGAAATCACATATCCAGAGTGTCGGGAAGTGGGAGAGAGATCAACATCTGGGCGGATAGAATCATGGGAGCAAGACCAAGGAACTTAACTCAAAACCTCAAACCTCTCCAAACTTGGATGGAAGCAAAAAACTTGAATTCCTTATATGACATCTCCACTGGGGATCACAACAGTTGGCAGGACTGGAAGCGCCTCTCCCCTCCAAACGACCTCAGGGACCTTTGGACTAAGCTCAAGATATCCCTCTCAGGCTCAGCTCCTATAAACAAAATGACAGAGGACATATTTTTTTGGGACCCCAATGGAGGGAATTACACTGTCAAAGACGGCTATAAGCTTCTCCAGAACTCCATGGTTACCAACAATTGGGCTCTTCACAAAGTGGTTTGGCAATCAGAATGTGTTCCGAAGGTAAAGTTCTTTAATTGGACTCTCCTTAAAAGTAAGATCCTTATGGCTGAAAACCTCAAAAAAAGAGGCATTCTTGGTCCCTCTATCTGTTGTCTTTGTCGAGTCGAGGAAGAAAGCAACCATCACCTTTTCCTTGAATGCCCCTTTGCTCAAAGCTGCTGGAAACTCATCATCATCCCCCTAAGCAGAGGAGAAACGCCCGAGCAGATCACTTCTCTTCAAAAAAATTGGGGAAAATGCTACCCTTACCCCAAGAAAAATAAGAATCTTATCATCCGACTGTGGAATAGCATTCCCTCAACTCTCTGTTGGCATATCTGGATCGCCCGAAACAAATGCATTTTCAACAATCGGAAGCCCAACATCTCCAACACCTTGGCAAAAACAATAGCGCTCATCTCAGAGACTATAAGTGCCAATGGCATGTCCCAACCAGACCAAGAAAGCTGGAACAAAAGTGAGACCGAATGGTTTAGCAAATTCAGTCTCAGCTTGGACAAAAGAAACCATACTACCTCCAATATATGCCAGAAAAGGAAGGAGTGGAAGCTCAGAGGTACCAAAGAGGAAGTCACTCAATGGATATTAGATCAAAAGAGGCCCACCCTCCAATTCGACGGAGCTTCCAAAAATAATCCGGGAAAAGCAGGTGCAGGGGGAGTTATAACGGATCACTAGGGCAAAGTTATGGTCACTTATGAATGGGGCCTGGGCAACATGACTAACAACAAGGCCGAGGCCTACATCCTCTTACTAGGTATCTCAATCCTGAAGAGACTAAACATCCAAAATCCAATCATTATGGGAGACTCAGCTATTCTTATAGCAGTCATGGTTCCAGGGGCGAATTTAAGCAAATCGCTCTCAATAATATTAAGAACCGGATCAAGGACAACATCAGTGAAATAAGAGGCACCACCTTCAAACATGTCATGAGAGCTAACAACACTGAAGCGGATTGTCAAGCCAACAATGCAACCAGCAAGTCATCTGGCCAAGTCAGAGAGAATGAAAATATCTATGATAAACCAATTCCTTAGCTTGCCCCACCCCATCCCAAATCCTCAGAATCTGGGACACATCAATAATCATTCCTCCCGATATGCGCTTGTCCCTAAGCTCCATAATCCCCTGGCAAATCTCACCGACTGCGCCTTCGAGATCTTCAACTCTCCGAAGCACGCAAATGACACTACCTATGTTAATTCGTCCAGGTACGATCCCAGGCACCTCATGATCCTCACCGCCAATTCCAAGCTCCAGCCAGACGGATCTCGCATCGAAATCGCCCTTACCTGCAATAAAATCTTTGACAGGCATCTCAGTCACTTCATTACTTGGAAGATCCACTGCCCGAAACCTCTGTCTAGCCCCTCTTCATCCTTTAAAATCATCAGCCCCCCAGTCTCTCCTCACAAGTCGATCAATGCAGCGAAGTGTAGTGACTCAGTCTTCATCCGGAGCAGAACAGCTGCTGAGGCCACTTCAAGTCATCCAGAGAGTGGAGGCCACCCTCCTTCTATCACGGTAATCTCTGGCGATATCGATCTTTGGTTTATTTTAAGCACTAATCAGTCTTTTGTTTTCTTGTCTCAACGCTCCCTCTTTTCAGACTTCCTCCTCCTCCAGGCTGCCAACAGTTCTATCGCCTTCTCTGTCCCTCTTCCGAGCAGGAATATCGCCCAGCTCTCCCCCTCTCAGCATCTTCTATTCCCCTCTGCCTCCTCCGCCCTTTGTATCCCCTTTCAGCAGCAGCTTGGCCCAGCCGCAATCCCTCAAGTCTTCAAAATGGAAGATCAGCAGGAAGCCCGCGAGCCAGCAACAAATCCTTTGGAGAAAGTCATCACTAACAGTGAATGAACCCTATGCAAAGCCCATTGTTTTATGATTGCCAGATTCGTCAAACACTTCAATGAACTCAAGGAGGACTTTCAAGCGGATAGCAGGTCCAAAAGGAAGAAGTTGGAGAAGCAGAAAGCAGAGATTGAGACCCTCAAGGAGAGATGCAACCATATGGAGGAAGCAATCTCCCACATCAAGACCTTAACTCAGAGCATGCAAGCAGAAGCCTCGACAAGAGCCAGTGCAAGAAAAGAAGCTCAGCCTGATGACTCAGTTAACCAACAGCAACCTTAGGATATATGCAGTGTAAATTTTGTCTGTTAGTAGGTACTTTTGTCCAGCAATATAGCCGTCACCTCTTTCAAACTGTTCTTCGTGTTTTCATCAACAAGGATCAAGGGTCTGCGCACCCATTTTGGATCCCCACCTCCCTGTTTTTCCTCTCATATGTAATAGGACATGGTCCTCGAAGTTTTTATAATATATAAGTAACCGATATTGTTAAAAAAAAAAAAATTAGTTATCTTAAATTTACCTTCAACAATTTTTTTTATCACATTTAAATTCCAAATCAGGTAAAATTTTAAACATCTTTACTCTTTACGAAAGTCAATGCCATTTCGTAAAATATAGTAAAAAGTTATTTCAAATAGAATAAAAAATCTTGCTCCAAAATCTTTTAATATTTCTTTTAATTAAATATTTGTAAATGAATCAAGGAAAACCATAACCTATGGATATATTAAAATCTCTAATGACATTCCACATCAAAGTTATGATATTTGAAATTTTTGTTATCATGCTATGTAAAAAATATCATTAAATCTAATATTAATATTAATATTAAAAATTTAACAACTTAGGATTAATACAATATTAAGTTTGTTATATTATAATATATATTAATATATCATGATATATATTAACTCTAGAGATATGTATGGGAGGGAAGAACAAGGACAGAGTGATAGAGGTGGAGATATAGAGGGAGTGAGAGGAAGGGAGAGAAAGGGAGAGAGAGGAAGGATGAGACAGGACTTGAGAGACAGGAGAAGAGAGGGAGGGTTAAAGAAATGGAGTTGGAAGGAAAGAGAGGGAGGGAAGAAGAATCACATAGAGAGAGAAAAGTGGAGAGAGAGAGAGAGATGGGGGGAGAGGGAGGAAGACGGGAGAGAAAGGGAGAGATACAAATTTAAAGAGAGGGAGATGGGAGAGAAAGGGATAGATACGAATTGAGAGAGAGGAGGAGAGAGGGAGGACAAAGAGATGGATTTGGAAGGGGAGAGAGGGAGGGAAGAAAAAAGACATACAAAGATAAAAGTGGAGAGAGGGGGGAGGGGTGCAAAGGAAGAGATGGAGAGAGAGTGTGTATGTTTAGGGGTGAGATAGAGAGACAAAGAAGGAGAGATGGAGGGAGGTATAGATATAGATGGAGGGGGGAGAGAGGGAAGAATATTTCTTGCACTAAATGCATTGAATTCATGGTAGATGGTGATTTTTAATCATATTTGATTGCTTGTACTAGATGCATTAATTTCATTGTAGATGTTGATTTCTATTGATATTTGATTGCTTGCACTAGATGCATCGATTTCAGTGTAGATGTTGATTTCTAATCCTATTTGATTTCTTACACTAGATGCATTGATTTCAATGTATATTTTTTCTAATTCTATATGGTTGCTTGCACTAAATACATTGATTTCAGTGTATATGTTGATTTCTAATTCTATTTGATTACTTGCACTATATCCATTGATTTTGGTGTAGATGGTAATTTCTAATATATTTGATTTCTTGGACTAGATGCATTGATTTCAGTGTAGATTGTGATTTCTAATCCTATTTGATTACTTGCACTAGATGCATTGATTTCAGTGTAGATGGTGATTTCTAATCCTATTTGACTACTTTCACTAGATGCATTGCTTTTAGTGTAGATTTTGATTTCTATTCGTATTTGATTGTTCGCACTAGATGCATTGATTTCAGTGTAGATGCTGATTTCTAATATTATTTGATTGCTTGCACTAGATGCATTGATTTTAGTGTAGGTGCTGATTTATAATCTTATTTGATTGCTTGCATTAGATTCATTGATTTCAATGTAGATGTTTTCTAATCTTATTTGATTGTGTGCATTAGATACATTGATTTCAGTGTAGATGATGATTTCTGATTTGATGTAACTCAATGCATGACACTACATTAAATTAAGGTGATTGGTTTAACAATGTGCATTGCTTTTAGTGTAAGCACAAAAAAAAGATTGACAATTTGCATTGATTTTGTTTTATAGTAATTCAACCTATTAATATTGGAGAGGAAGAGAGACAAGGTATGATGTTTGCTACAATAGTTCGAGTTAAATAATTGAATGGTTTACAATCTCAACTATCCTTTTCATATAATCAATATGAAAAGATGGAAAGACTAACAAATAATTTAAAGATTTTGTAAATTCAACCACTCATTAAAAAGGAATCAAAATTACATTATTTCTTGAATTTTGCAAAAAAAACTATAGATAAAAAAATTCATCAAAATATTTTGAAGGAAATAAATTATTTCAAACATTAGCAATGAAACAAATGATTTCAAGAGTAATATTGATGCAGTAAATTATTAAAACTACTCCTCAAAATATATTTAGTAATACTTGGAGGGACATTATTAAGAATTATTAATTTTCAAAAGTTGTGATACTTAAAATTAAATGAAATATATGTGCAGTATCAATTCTCTTACAAACCATTGACAATATTGTCTCCCTTCTTCATCACCAACTAATTACTAACATACATTACATACACATATAGAAATATAAAACAACAATTGTAACATTCACAAACATTACCATCCAAATCCAAACACATAAACACACAAACCACTCAAAGCATCCAAGCGCAAACATACAAACCATTCAAGGCAAGCAACAAAAAAATTTAAAGAAGAGAATGATATAGTCATGTCAAACAAAGAAAAATGTAAATTTCAAAGTATGAAGTTTATCTCAAACATATACATAATAATGATAATCTAAAAATGTATCATTTTCACCCTCAACTGTGTTGAGATTGCAACAAAATGATGGAGCTTAGTGAAAAGAGTCGCCTTCACTAAGTGGGCCCGCAGGCAAATTATGGCGCAAGTTCTATTTTTGGATCACAAAAGGGATGATCACAGCAGGAGTGACCACAGTAGGGATGATCACAGCAGGAGTGATCACAGCAGGAGTGATCAAAGTCTATTTTTAGACTGGCTGTCAAAAATAGAAAAGTCAAATATTATTGTCTTATAATAATATTAGACTATAAACTTTATCTTATTCTCTTGGAGCACTTCAGTTTGAGCTACAGATGTGGCACATGCAGCTGTCAGAAGGAAATACATTTTCTTTGTGGGTCAGTTGAGTTGTTGCATGCATGACTTTAGTTAAAACTCAATCAATTGAGTTTGGTGGAGTTGATTGTGGAGTTGTGTTCAGTTTGACTTGGTTAAACTAGTTGTAATTAGTCTAACTGCAAATTATGATGAGTTGTTAAACTAATTATTAACTCATAATGCAGCTAAAGAATACATCAGTTAACTCAGTTGCATGTCAGTGCATGTTCAGTTCAACAGGGACAAGTGTTAGAGGATCATATTGCTATCAGTTGTGACTATAGTTGTGCATGAGGATTTGCACAATCAATGGGATTGAGTTATGCCAATGAGAATTGGCCAATACCAAGTGATTATAGCCTTTGCTCACGTGATTCCTAGTGTGAGTGATTCTTTTGAGGTAAATACGAGTTTGGTTCAACCATTCTCATCCATTCTTGTGCAGGTATTGAGCAATGGAGGCAGGAAAGTAGTGGAATAGATTTGGAGATCAGATCTGAGTCGTATTGTGTGTAATAGGTGGAGATAATGCTGAATACTTGTGAGAAGTATTGACTATTGTAATGTTACATGTTCTCAATCATTAATATACAGATAGTGTGGGGTTTTCAGCTGTAAGCTTTCCCCGAGTTGGTTACATACTGTGTTAATGTGTGCATGCTCTTGATGTTTTATTGTTATTGATGCTGCTATATTGATGATCAACGTAGAGGAGCTTATGTATTGTGTATGTATTCCAAAATAGTACATGATCAGGATAATCTCCATTGAATATGTGTTTATTATTTAAAATTTCTACATGGTATCAGAGCTGTTGATCATCAGATCTACTATTCAGGAAGTCTTTACATTCTATTTCTTCAGGCAGAGTCTGTAATCGGGCCAGGTAGCCTCTGGATTCGTCCTTCCTTTGGAAGGTGAGATATCCGGTGAATGCCCATACAGTCAATCTTTGTATGAGAAATATTTTGTTCTCACGAATCTTAGATCTGAGGCAGTTGAGTTTGGAGCTAGTGGAATTCGAATTTGTAGCAGTGTTTTCTTGGTGTCAACGAGGCAATGTCTTTCAACAGATTGCGATTGGAGTATGCTCTTGAGGGAAGCTCAAACTATATTGCATGGAAGGACAAGATGGAGGCAATATTGGATGATAACGGGCTGAAGGAGTTCATAGAGATGGATGTCCCAAAGCCTACTGATGCTACTCAATCTGATTCTTGGTAAAAGAAGACCGCAAAATGTCAAAGGATTCTGTTGGAGGGCATGAGGGATCACATTGTGTCCAGCCTCCATGGAAAGGCTACTTCGTATTTGATGTGGAAATCGTTAACAAAATTATTCCAAAGCAAGAGCGATCAGAGGAAGCTGGCACTCAAAGATAAACTTAGAAACATCAAATGCGAGAAGGGTGATAGTATGCCCAAGTATCTCACGAAGTTCACTTAGTGTCGAGATGAGCTGGGAAGTGTGGGGGTTACTGTCGATGATGAGGACTTGGTGAGCTTGGCTCTCCTTGGTCTTTCAAAGAGTTGGCATTCCTATCAGGACTCTGTCAATGGTCGGGAGAAATTGCCAGGATGGGAAAGACTGTGGTTAGATCTTGTGTAGGAGGAGATCAGGCGGAGTACCAGGAACAGATCTTCATCAAAGGGAGCTGATGAAGAAAATTGCGCTTTGGATGCTAAAGCAAAGAAAGGGAAGAGCAAGAAAGCTTCTCAGTCTGGTGTGAAAGGAAAGAAGCATGACATTTCCAAGGTGAAGTGTTTGCACTATCACCAGCACGGACATTATGCCACTAATTGTCCGCAGAAGAAGAAGAACAAGCAAGCTGCTAGATCTGCAGCAGGAGAGGCTCTAGCCTCACAGTTTGAGCTTGATTTTTCATTGATCGCATGCTTGGTTTCAAGTGTGATGGGATCGGTGTGGTTCTTGGACAATGGTGCGTCTTTTCACATGATGGGAGATAGAGATTTGTTTTCTGATTTGGAGGACAAGGATCTTGGAGTGCACATCGAGATGGGAGATGATGGTAGATACAGTGTGACCGGTATCGGTACCATTTACTTTGAGAGGGAGTCTGGTAAACCCTTCGTATTGAAGGAAGTCATGCATGTTCCAGGATTGAAGAAGAATCTTATCTCTGTGGCGATGTTAGAAGACAAGTGGTATGATGTTGTTTTCAGCAAGGGAAAAGCTTTCCTGCGCAGCAAGACAACTGGTGAGACTTGGAAGATAGGGGTTCGAGTAAGGAAGCTTTATCAATTGCATGTAGATGGATGCGCAACAATGGCAGGCAAGGCAGAAGGATTGGTGAGCCGAGATGATGGCGAGTTGTGGCACAGGAGATTGGGTCACCTTCACCATGGAGCCTTGAAGATACTACAACAGATCACTACAGGGATTCCTAAAGGCACACTTGCGCAGTCAGATCAATTCAAGGGGTGTAATTTGGGGAAATTTGTGAAATCCACCTTTCACGAGAAGGATAGTCGCGCCATGATGATCCTTGAGAGAATTCACACAGACGTGTGTGGACCATTCTTAGTTGCTTCGACAGCAAAACACAGGTATTATGTGATTTTTGTTGATGATTTCTCTCGTAATTGTTGGATCTTCTTCATGTAGAAGAAGAGCGAGACATAATCAAAGTTCTGTGAATACAAAGCACTGGTCAAGAAGGAGTCGGGGAAGAAGGTGAAGGCTCTTAGGAGCGATAATGGTGGTGAATACATCTCGGACAAGTTCAAGTATTTCTGCAAGGCAGAAGGGATTCGAAGAGAGCTCATAGCTCCCCATAACCCATAATAGAATGGGGTAGCTGAGTGGAAGAACGGAACGATCGTGGGTGCTACACGGGCGATGTTGCATGATCAGGGCCTACCCCTTCACTTGTGGGCGGAAGCATGTAATACAACAATTTATGTGCAGAACCGTTGTCCTCATAAGATACTTGGCATGAGTACACCCGAGGAGGCTTATTCTAGTAAGAAGCTTGATCTTTCTCATTTGAGGATTTTTGATGCTAACGTTTACATGCATGTGATGAAGGATGCCAGGAAGAAGTTGGATTCGACTGCATAGGTTGGGATATTTGTGGGGTGCAGCGATACACCCCACAACTATCATATGTATTTTCCAGACAGTGGTAAAACTGTTGTGCGACGGGATATAAAATTTCAGGAGGAGAAAGCCATGAAGTGTTCGCTTGAGAGGGAGCTACACTTGCATGCAGATGAGGAGCTATTAGTTCCTAAGGATGAGCTTTAGGATTTGGATCAGCCATAGGATGAGGTTCATGGAGTGGAAGAGACCACTCAAGCAGCGCCAACCATCAGAGGAAGAAAGCGCTTGACAGAAGCTGAGTGACTGACTCAAGATGCAGAGAAAGTTGTAGGACCACCTACAGCCCAACGTAGACAGAGATAGTCACCTGATCAGTACACTGGATACATGGCTCTTATGAGCAAGTGTGTTGTGACTGAGCCATCCTCTTTCGAGGAAGCTATGGAGGATCCCACATGGGTAGATGCCATGGTGGAAGAGTATGATTCTATTGTCAGAAACAGTGCATGGGAGATTGTTCCTAGACCGAAAGGGAAATCAGTGGTGGGTTCAAGATGGATCTACAAAGTTAAGTAGGCAGCTGACGGGAGTGTGGAGAAGTACAAGG
>APFE030819754.1:0-15930 GCA_000404065.3 Pinus taeda | reverse complement strand
TGTGGTGGAGGGTAAGTTGCTTATTATTGTACTGTATGTAGATGATTTGATTCTAACGGGTGATGAGCTGTTGATACTTTCATGCAAGGATGATCTTGCTAAGGAGTTTGAGATGAAGGACTTGGGCCTCCTTCACTATTTCCTATGATTGGAAATATGGCAGTGCAATGGTGGACTGTTTGTTTCTTAGGGTAAGTATACTCGGGAGATACTGGAGAAGTTCAACATGCATGACTGCAAGCCTGTTGATACTCCTCTTCCTCAAGGTTGGAGGAAGGAGGATGCCACTTCAGGAGAAGAAGTGGATGCCACTGTCTATTTACAGTTGGTGGGGTCGCTGATGTATTTGGTCAATACATGACCCGATATATGCTATGCAGTTAACAAACTTTCACAAGCTATGGTTAAGCCTACCAAGCTCTTCTGGAAGGCGGCAAGCATGTATTGCGCTATTTGAGAGGCACATTGGGATATGGAGATTGGTACATACAGGAGGATGCATATTGGGCAGGGAGCTCAATGGATGACATCAGGTACTATCATATCAGAGATTGTGTGTAGTGGAGAATCATGTTACTTTCATACATTCCAACGGAGGATCAGGATGCTGATATTCTAACGAAGGCTCTCACCAGGAGCAAATTCGAATACCACTGAGGTAGGATAGGGGTTGCTAATAATCCATATCTTGTCGAGAGGGAGTGTTGAGATTGCAACAAGATGATGGAGCTTAGTGAAAAGAGTCGCCTTCACTAAGTGGGCCCGCAGGCAAATTATGTCGCAAGTTCTATTTTTGGATCACAGCAGGGATGACCATAGCAAGAGTGACCACAGCAGGGATGATCACAACAGGAGTGATCACAGAAGGAGTGATCACAACAGGAGTGATCACAACAGGAGTGATCAAAGTCTATTTTTAGACTAGCTGTCAAAAATAGAAAAGTCAAATATTATTGTCTTATAATAATATTTAGACTCTAAACTTTATCTTATTCTCTTGGAGCACTTCAGTTTGAGCTATAGATGTGGCACATGCAGCTGTCAGAAGGAAATACATTTTCTTTGTGGGTCAGTTGAGTTGTTGCATGCATGACTTTAGTTAGAACTCAATCAGTTGAGTTTGGTGGAGTTGATTGTGGAGTTGATGGAGTTGTGTTCAGTTTGACTTGGTTTAGATTTTGGTTTATAGAGATGAAATCAAAGACTTTTCAAACCATTTTTCCATTTCAAAACTAATGTCATTGTTTGTCACATATAATCTATTATGAAGTGACAAATTCTCAATTTTACATAAATTAAATTACTAATAATTAGATAATATATAAATTTTTTAGTAACTATCTACTTTGGGCATGGAGTATTCCCTAAAACTGCTTTTGTTTGTCTAAGAGCTCATTTTCCTGGGACATAAGGAAATTGGTTAACGGTAAAAGTCCCAGAAGCAGGAGTGAAAGCCTATGCCCTTACAGACCACCAATAAATCATCTCTACAAGCTATGAAGAAACACTCAAAAGCGTTGTCTAACATGAGCGGCATGACATCCTACGACATCTATTGATTGTCGACCAAAAATGATCTCTAGCTCCAACAATAAGTCCAGCTAGGGGATGGCCCAATAACACCTGAAGTTTAACTCAGTCAATGCTGAAGTCTTGTCTTCGGTTTGAATCCAGTGAAGAATTTGTTTCTTGTAAGTTTGATTGTTCACTCTTCATACATAGAATTTCTATATTTTTGTTTTTGAAATTTGGTTATATAATTTTTTATTTGAAATTGTTTTCTAGAGAACTTAGTTTGTAAACATTTAACAACTTAAATATTTCATTCTAATAAATTTTGATCAACAAACTCATTAAAAAACATCTTTGAAAAATGGCAAAGACATAAAACTTTAGACCATATAATTATAAAGTTTGCATTTTTTGGTTCAATCCTACAATTGAAGGGGTAATTTCAAAATAACTCAAAAAAATATAATTTATTTTATTTTTGAAAGATAATAAAATTATAGAAGTTTAGAAAAAGTCATAATTTCAATATCCATCAATGCTCTCATTCTTTAAGTTTTCCATGTTTAATGATCATTGTACCTTCTTCTTTAAGTTTTTCCATGTTTAATGATCATTGTACATTCTAATTTAGATGAAGATAGATCAAACCATTTTCAAAATTCAAGATTCAAAACTTATTATTTACCTTTATCATTTAAAGATTAAAATTACTTGTATTTTCATTGGCTCTTCTTTATTTATTGATACAATGTATTATTATACCATATTAAATTCATCACACACACTAATAAAATCTTACCACTGTATTGGCATTACTGAACATTTTAAATGTCACTCAAAGAAAGTTTCCCAAAGAAGCTTAGACACTTATTATTTCTAAATCCCCACCTAAATTCATGTGTTATCATCATTATCTTTCCAAAACTTGTATCTTGGAAAGCCTACATTTTAAGTGAACCCTCATATTTGTGACTACATATATTCTACCTCTTGCGCACTCTTGGTCTCATCTAAAAAAACCCCATAGGGAAATGTTGTGATTATCTTGCTTCTAACTTTCTAGGCCTATTGATTCATCGTTGGGCATATTCATTGGCTTAGTTTCACTCATATATTAGACATTTAAACCCTACAACTTTAAGGGATGTTCCATGATAGGTAGGGTGTAACAACCATGGTAAAAAGTTTCGTGTAATAAAATTTAATAAAGGCAAAATAAGACCACGGTTAAGGGACACTTATTCTAATATGAATGTTGGGCAAAGATAGCTTGGTGGGCATCCCTGGATGTGTGATTTGGCTAAGGAAAATTGGAAAAGGCTAAGGCAAAGGAAAAGACAAAGGCATTAAAAGGCAAAAAGGCATTTTTGGTACATGTATTTATGAAAATAAAGGAAATTAGGAGAAAATTAAGGTGAAAGGTCACAGGTTGCATGTGAGGAGGGAATTGAAGGAAAATAATGGAAAATGGTTAAAATAGAGGCCTCATTCATAAAAAAGCTTCTGAGGATTAGTTGATAACCTTTTTCCAGTTGATTTTTGGATCTCTCACATTATTCTCTCTCTCTCTCTCTCACTCTTGGACACTTAGAGTTTTCTTGAAGCAATTTTGGCATTGGAGCAAGAAACACAAAGAAGGCAAGAGGAAGCAAAGATCAAGCATGGAAAGGCAAGATCAAGTAGCTACAATAGAGTTCATTCCAAGAATTGAATTGCATCTATATTTTCCTTTCTAGATGTGGACTACATGGTATTGCATGTGGTTATTTTACTGTTGTGGCATGGGTTTTTCTAGGTGTAACAATGTTTTTAGCCTAGCCTTTCCATTTTCGAATAGTCATGGTGTGATGGGGTTCTCATGTTTTGGTTGAGTTGGATTCCCAGATAGATTCGAATTTGAGTGAGGTGGATCTCTAAAATGATAGAACACATGGCCTAGTAACCCCTGAGCTAGACTGTGGGTTGCGGTAAAGCTAGGTTTTGTGTTGCCTCGGATGGCCTAGGAATCATTGCCGATGAATGATAGGATATATGATAAAGCCAAGAGGTGGTTTTCTCTCCGTTGGGCTTAGTAATCCCAGGTTTGGGATATTCGGTAAATCTTGGAGAGTGGGTCTCAGTTTAGGGCCTAGTGATCCGAGTTTGGATTGTGATAAAGCCTGAGTGACTAGGAGATAGGAAAATTCCTCACAATGTAGGTGGAGAAATTTGGTGGCATCCATGCTTGTTTGACCTAGTGATTAGGTGGAGACCACGGTAAAGCTTGTTATGATGTGTTCATTGTGTTGGACTAGTGATCCAGGATGGATTACGATAAAGCCTGCTTTCTATTGATGAGGGTGAGGTGGTTTAGCTTGGGTATGACCTGGTTGGTTCTTTTGGTTTGAGTCCCACATTCATGCTTGGAATATGGCACAGGGGTGAATGGCTGAAGAGATATTTGTCTCAGCTATTCAATGGTTGGGTGGAATGTGGTATTCCCCTCTCCAGTTGGTTTGTTGCATTCATTAATGAGAAATTCATTCCCTTGATTTTCATGTGTAAATGTACTGATGTATATGTGGATTTCACGGCTGATATGCTTATGATATTTCTGTCCCTATTATGCTGGTTATATATATGTCTTATGACAACAGTTATGTATGGCTCTTAGCATGCTTTTTGATGGATATGAGATTCTAGGGTGAACCAAAATCCCATTTCCCCAATAAAATCGTTCTTGAGGCCTGTGGGTTATGGGCCCATGAAGCCTATTGGAGACACCTCTCAATCTCTTCTCCCATTCAGAAGACTACTGAGGCGCGATTGTTACATTTCTTTATCGTGTGGGCTCTTGTAAACAAAAGCATATTCTTTATTACCTCCCTTAACCATCTTGTTCTGAATATTCGTACACCTCTTCTTCATGCTTCTCACCTTTTCATACAGCTGGGTTTCAATCTCTTCAGCAGCAGCAGTTTCAGGCTGCATTTCACCACCACCAACAAATTGAAACCCATCACCAGCAGCAGCAACAAAACCATGGGAATAGAGTTTACTAGGCTTCTTCTCATCCACTCTACCGTGAGGAAAATAGACAAAACCACCATTCTTACAACCACCATGTGCATCAGAGGCCTAGTAATAACGGTATTGCATAGCAATTGAGTTTGAGTTCAGATTCCCCACACCGCCGCCTCTGCCTGTTTCGCTGCCCTCCAAGTGGAAAATATCTCCCTTGGGAATAATTAGCAAGCAGCAGCAGCCGCCGCCTATAAATGTCAATGTGAACGGCGTGCTGAGGGACTGACAGACGTTTGAAGATTATAGAAAAGGAAAACAATTTAAACAAAAAGATACATAGAAATAAATTCACAAAGATGCATTATTTACAAACTTGGTTACAATTTAAGGCATCTCAGCCTTAATCCCAAACTCCAACAACTACATTGTATCTCCTTCCTTACACTCTCTCACATGCACATGTTTCTCTCTCTTGATGCCATTATGAATTCTTAATATCTCGTTATACATACATGTTAGTTTCAACTGAATTTTTAACTTAAATTTGTTTACTAACTGAATTCTGTTCACAGTTGGCATGGTTGTCCACGTGGTTTTCCACATGTCTTCTTTCTCTAGTTTTTTTCATTAAGATGCTCAGATGCTCCTGCATCACTTTTACTTGTAAATGAATGGATAATGTATCTATGGCCTAATAGATGATAATGCACAAAGGAAGAATGGTTCGTAGTGATTCTTAGATAAGTATGAGATCCCTACACTTAATTATGTTGTTTACACCTGTAAGTTACATGTTGATGATATGTTTGACGAAATTCCTGGCATGGCTAGTAGGGGTCTGGATAAGGTCTTGTTCAACTTATTTCTTCTGCGTCATTGTTTCTTTGTACTTTTACTGATTTTAAGCTATCAATCCATTTTGGGCAGTTACCTAGGCTCTAGGCCTGAAAAAGTGGCTTAAATATTGGGGTCGCTAGCACATAACTGGAAATTTTGGTCTCTGGTCACTAGAAGGCAAGCCTGTGAGAGTGACTTTGGGTTTCTGGTCACCCCCTTGCCCATAGAATGAGAGTGACTATGGCTTAAGAGATCCAGAACAACATTGGGACCTAGGGACAGACTGTCTGAGTGACTAACATGTCTCCTGAGGATCTTGAAGTTGATGTTGGATGACTGTGTGTGATGTTTCCATCGATTCCACTTCCTTAAGGTCACACAGGAGGTCAAATATGATCATAGTAGCCTCTCATCTCATGTTTACCTTGGTTGGCATGGTTACTTTGGTGGATGTGGGAGGAGAGTGTTACAAAGTGGTATTAGAGTGGGTTTCACTCTCTTTGGGTCATATCCAATACCACAAAGTGGTATTAGAGCATGGTTCACCCCTCGAACTGGATGGGTGTTGTGTGTTGGTCATGCATGTATGTCAGTTGCATGTGTGTCTCTTACACTTTCATTCCATGTGCTTGTTAGATTTTCTTGATGATTGATCATGGCTGGAGTGAGGTTGTCATGAGGAACTTGATTTAATTTTGTGGAATGCATCGTAATGAGTATATGATGGGCTAAATATTGTTACATGTCGCTTACATGTTGATTTTATGTCACCTATTTACATCCTTGTATGTTAGGTTGCATTCTTCAATATTTTGATTACATGTATCAATCTTGTAGGTTGATTACAAGAATTGATCGCTTATGCTCAACTACATGTGTTTATGTGAATGAGTAGTTAATTAGGCATTGCTTATGCATGTGGAAATGTGTACAATGGAGTACTGGTTGTTGTCATGATGAGGTCATAGCATGCATTGTTTATATGACCTTGCATTGATGACTAGACCCTAACTAGAGTGATGTTTATGTGTTGATACATTCATTTTCGTATGTATATATGTTATTATGATTATGTTATACATGTATCACATTGATTTGATGACCTTGCAGACAAGGTATTCTCCCCGAATTATACTAAGGTACATTGATTTATTGTAATTTGGTTTATCTGACATATTGTGCATTGCAGGAAAGAGATCAAATGGCTAGCAAGGTGGTAGACTACATAGAATCTCCTTATGGATTAGATGATCAACTTGGTGTGGGGCACTCTTCTGATTTGGGAGATACATTGAGAAGCTTGAAGGAAGAGATAAGGAGTTGTAAGGTAGATAATGACTAGATGATAAAAGAACATGAGAAACAAGTAGAGGTTAATGCTATACTCCTTCAGAGTTTGTCAGGCTTGCAGTGACAAGGGCCACTTCGGCTCAACCATGGACATGAGTATAGAGCTAATGGGGAATATGGTAGTAGTTCTCCTCGTAGACATAGGTCAGATAGAACTAATGGGGCATATGGCATTAGGTCTCTTGGTAGTCATAGGTCAGATAGATCTGATACGGTGAGCAATGATAGGTTGTTGGATACTCTGGATAGGAGAGGTGATGGATACATGTACTATTCTAGTTCTAGTTCTGATAGACATCATGATCGTCATCCCTATCATCCTTACTGGAGGAATGATAGGGGATACTTGTCAAATGAGTTTAATAAAGCGAAGCCACCTAATTTTGATGGAGATATGAAGAAGCCGAAAGATGCAAAGGCTTGGATACTTGGGATGAAAAAATTCTTTGAGTTGCATGATTACACAAATAACATGAAGGCCAGAGTAGTGATCTTTAGCTTGAAGGGTAAAGTAGACATTGTTGGGAAGATGTGAAACGTGTCAAATACATCAAGACAAATGACTTGATTTGGCTGGAGTTTAAGAGGATTTTCAGGAAGAAGTACTTGTCAGAAAGGTACTACGACAGTAAGGCTAAAGATGTCTATGAGCTAAAGATGGGATCAATGACAGATGAAGAATACATGACTAAGTTTCTGGAGCTATTGACGTGTGCACCATATCTTATTGATGATAAGGCTAAATTTAAATAGTTTGTCAGTGGTTTTCCATTAGAATTTAGAGATTGGATTGAGTACAATGAGCCTCGGTCACTTGAGGAAGTTATGGGAAATTAAAACATTGATATGAACAACCAAAGCATAAGAATGAATCTCAACAAGGATGGAAGGGAAAAGGCAAAGGTAAAGGTAAATGGAAGCCTAAGAGGACAAGACCTTAGCATGCAGATGAGAAATAAATTGTGGCACCACAAAAGAGGTTTAATGCAGCTAGACACATGAGTCGCAACTGTAGCATAGAGGTGTTGATACTAGTTGATTAGAGTGTTGAACATGTGGCAAGGAACACCTTAAGAGAGATTTTCCACAAAATCAGGGTGGTAGGCCTCATATATATAGTGCAAAGGAGGCATAGACTATTGGTGATGTTGTGGCAGAGCATTCCTCGTATCTAGGCAACAATGGACAACATACATGCAGAACATTAGGCATCTATCATTGAGATGGACAGTGAGCTTTGTGACCAAGTTATTTCTATTTTGATTGACCCTTGATCTAATTATAGCTATGTGTCTTGATTTGGTGGCTAAGTGTGGTTTGAGTAAGGAATTGCATGCAGAGTCTTGGCAGGTGCAGTTGGCTACAGGTACCAAGAAGCAAGTGCATCACTGGGTAAGAGATTGTGCATTTGATTTGAATGGTATGATTAAAGCAACACATTTAAACGTATTACTATTGGGATCATACAGTATATTGTTGGGCATGGATTGTTGTATGTTCATAGAACCAAGGTAGACTATTATGACAAAGTTATTGAGTGTGTTGATGACAATGGGGAACCGAGAGTCTTACAGGGATAGAAGAAAGTCGCATCAGTTAGGGTGGTGACAACTATGCAAGAAAAGCATAGCCACATGAAAGGGTGCATGTTATTCGCAGTGCACATTTCTAGTGACAAGGGTAAGGAGGTTGAGAATGAAGATGTTTTAAGAAGGTACCCAGTTTTGCAGCAGTTTTAGGATGTATTTCCTGAGGACATTACAAAGTTTCCACCTCATAGGGAGGTAGACTTTTCTATTGAGTTAGTGTCAGGGGAAGCTCCAACATCAAAATCACTTTATAGGATGAGCACACATGATTTAGTTGAGTTAAAGCTACAATTGAAGGAAATGTTGGACAAAGGATACATCAGACCCAGTGTATCACCTTGGGCACACCAGTGTTGTTCGTAAAGAAGAAAGATGGTACTCTTAGACTGTGCATTGACTACAAGAAGCTGAACAAGGTAACGATTAAGAAAAAGTACCCTTTGCCAAGGATTGATGATTTGTTTGATCAGTTGAAGGGAGCAACAATGTTCTTTAAGATTGACTTGAGATCGGGATACCATCAGGTACGCATCAAAGAGGAGGACATTTACAAGACAACTTTCAGGACCAGGTATGGGCATTATGAGTTTGTTGTTGTTCCATTTGACTTAAATAATGCTACAAATACATTTATGTGCTTGATGAATAGTGTGTTGCATCCATATTTGGATAAGTTTTTTATTGTGTTCATTGATGATATACTGGTATATTCTAAAAATGAGAAATATCATGCTGAACATTTAATAATAGTGTTGAGGCTGTTGAGGGAGCATTAGTTGTATGCTAAGCCCAACAAGTGTAGTTTATTTTAGAGTGAGGTAAATTACTTGGGGAATTTTGTCTCCAAGAAAGGCATTGCAGTAGATACAGAGAAGATAAGAGTCATCATGGAGTGGGTAGTTCCTAGGAATGTGGATGAGGTGAGATCTTTCATGGGTTTGGCAGGATATTATAGGAGGTTCATCAGGAACTTCTCATAGATTTCTTATCCTATCACATCATTGTAGAGGAAGGGTAAGAAGTTTGAATAGACAAAGGAGTGTGAGGCTAGCTTTGAGAAACTTAAGAAATTGGTGACACATGCACTAGTGCTACAGATTGTAGATCCAGACAAAGAGTTTGTAGTATGCACAAATTCTTACAAGAGAGGACTTGGTGGAGTCCTTATGAAGGATGGACAGGTGGTATGCTATGAGTTGCGAAAACTAAAAGAACACGAGAATAACTACCTGACACATGATCTTGAGTCAACAACGATCATTAATGCATTGAAGATGTGGAGACACTATGTTCTTAGCAGGAGGTTTGTACTGATGAGTGATCATATTAGGTTGAGGTATTTGTTTGAACGACCGAATCTGGACTCCAGGCAGGCTAGATGGTTTGTCACAATCAGTGAGTTTGACTTCACTATCAGGTACATCAAAGATAAAGAGAACAAGGTGGTATATGCTCTCAAAAGGTGGGCACAGGAAATCACATAGAAGCTATGAGATCCTATGGGACAGATCTATAATATAGGATCTTGTAGGTAGGTCAATGGGTTTTCAAGTATATGGAGATTGTGCATAGGTTGCAGTAGGGTAGTGGTACCGGTACATGTAGTAGTATAGGTACAAACATAGGTACATGTATACGTACAGGTGCAAGTGCACTGGATTTGGATTATTGTCTTATAGTGGTGTTGTACTATCCAACAACCCCCATTTTAATGTATTATAAATTTCCTATGAAATTTATTATATTAAAATAGGGACCCTTCATCTTAAATAATCCTATAATTAAAGTTTAATACTTCGGTTTTTTAATTAAAACCCAATTATTAAACTTTGATTATCCCAAAAAACCAAATTAAATAGCCCCCGAGACACAAAATATACTTAGGCTTAAGTATTAAACATTATGGGTTATTTGATTAAAAAAATAAAATAAAATGGATATCTTTAAGATTCTTGAAGGTTGAAGCTTTACAAACTTCAACACTCTGCCATACCGCACATCACATCTATACCCTGCATCACAAAGTTTCATAAGGAAAAGACCCCTCCACTAACTCCATTGCAATTGCGATATAGACCGGAACCAATGGGAAAATTAACTTCACTTTATTAAAATCTCACATCCACGCAATCACAAGAACCATTTCCCAAGTCCCGCTACCTATTTCTTTTACGATATGCAATTACTACAGACCCGACAAGATTGTCCATTACAATCCATAAAATCTCACATCAAAGGCTATCACAAAAGTTTAAAATCTTAAGTCCAACCCCGCTTCAAATTCCGATTGTGATATGCGATAAGGCTTGGACCCCCCTGGATTATACATTGCGATTTATATTAATATCACATCTGAGGCCTATACCCTAATCGCAAAGTTCTAAAAAATCACGCCTCATCCCAATTCTGATTGCGATATACATCCCAATGCCAATTATGATATTAGGTCATGGTGACGTCAAATTCACGTCATCCCTGACGTTACCCTGGGATCCCACAATCACAAGTTTTAAAGGGACATGAATTATAATAAACCCTTCACCCCAACCAATTTGGGACTGCGATAGCCGAACTTGGAGGGATTATTCACCCCAATTCTAAGAATCACAATCCCAATCCTTATGATGCAGATTGCGATTTGTGATAAGCCCTGGAATCGATAAGAATTACATGTCAATTCATAAAAATCTCGCATCCGCAGCTATTGCAAAAGTCACGGAACTTAAATCACTTCGAACTCCCTCTGAAAAAACCACTAAGCCTCCCACCTATTTTACGATCTGCGATAAGACATCATTCTGCCATGTCATCTACCACGTGGATCCTCCACATCATTCGTCACATCACAATGATGTCATCCCTTCCCGCATATCTCAAATTGCAAATATTTCAAGACTATTGGTATTGTACCCCTCTGTTATTATGATATGCGATATAGCTAGACCAACGAGATTATATAATGCAATTCATAAATTCCCACGTTAGCGCAATCACAAAGTCGTGGACCTTAAGAGATTCCTCCTCTACCCATTCCAATTACGATTTGTTCTTATTCAAATTTTCTTCTATTTAAAATAGGGATTCTCCTTGCTTGAAATATGATGATAATTCAACCCCCAGTCTAAAAGTGATTGCGATTTTGCTATAAAATCATTAAAGTACGACTTGTCTTACCAGATACCTCACTCCGCATGACTCTCAATGATTGTTGTGTTCAGGATTTATTGTGCTCTATTTTTTTCCCAATTTCCTGCAAAATGTGATTTGTTTCAAATAAAAATTTCTTATCAATTTCATTTATTTCAAGCTTATCGATTGTTGGGATAGGGTCCCTAGGGGTAGTTTTGGGGTTGATTTAACCCAATTTTGTAAAAGTTTTGTAAAAATAATGGAGAGTCTCTGTGATATGTGGATATAGAGTGCGCAAATAGATAGGAGTCATAAGGGTTTTAGCCTTTGTTTTTGGTCGGTTCTAAGATTCTCCCATTGTCCGTGGACCATGTATTGTATGAAGAAAAGCTATAAATAGTTGAGTCATAGTGAGTCTTAGAGATAACTTTAGAGAGAGATTTGGGTACGTTGAAGGGTTTTTATGGAAGTGCTAAGTTAGGAAGGCTCTGCTTCTCGCACTTAAGTGAAGAAGGGAAGGATCCTATAGCTGAGTGCGTAGGAGGCATGGGTAGAGTCCATAGCTGAGTGAACAAACCCCTACAACTGTGTGCGCTGGGTAGTGAGTCTTTAATCTATGAATGAAAGATCAATGAAGAAAACTTTTTGGAGAATTACTGTGTATTTTTGTTGAATCTATTTATGTTATCTTTCAATGATCGAATGATATGTTTTATGAAATAATGAATGAATACTGTGAGAATTCACTGAATCGGTCTTAATAATGCATGATATGAATAGTTATCTACTTCCATGAATTTAAAATCTATTTCTCTTATGTTTTATGATATTTAAATTAAATCTACATGAGCTCCAATATTGGGTCGCTTATTGATGTGCGAAAGTAGGTAAATCACCTGTTTAAGGTCCTCAAATACTTATCACAGGCCTTCGAAAAGATCTGAAAGTTGGTTAACCTAGTTACAATAAAGAGCCCTAGAAAACTATCGATCTGTGCGGAAGTAAATTTAAGGCTATGAAAAACATCATTCTAGTTTTTGGATGCAACAAATTGGTTCTAGCATCCCTCAATACTACTTCGCATGAGATTGCAACCTGTATGACACAGATTGTTGCCGAAAAGGGCCCACGGTGTAAGGTTTTGTTGGTTGGTGCAAATAACTCTGAACTCGGGTCAGGACCCTCTAAACAAACAAATGGTTCTATTGCTGGGACTGGGATATGCTTAAAGAGATGTGTGATTTCGCATCATTGGAATCCAACTAAGAAAGAGATTGAAAAGTGGTTAGGTCAGAAGATTCACGAGTTTGCAACTCAAGAAAATAGGAATCCACACCTATCGAAGGAGGATTGGTTGAACATATATTTGTATACAGAGATACACAAAATTTTCTTTTGCACTTTTCCATGCAAATTATATGAATGGTTAGCTAAATTGGTAGACAAATAAGGGAGATGGAATCTCGATAGTCCTATAGTGTGGAATCCATAATTGGTATGACGGCTAGAGGCATCTGCAAACAAAATCGCATGGGTTGTCGATCATTGGCTTGATCAAATTCTGGGAGGATTTTGTTACTGAATTTGTAGCTGATACCTTAGTTAGCTATAGAAAAGCGAAGTGAAGATTCTTCAAGGGACAATGAGGTAAGTATTTAAGGTCATTGAATACTTGGATTAAAATACTAATACGTGAAAAGCGAGTAATTCCATTACCTTAATTTTCGGAGCTACACGAGGTGGTATATTCTTTAGAAGTAACGGATCAGGTATAGAGTATAGTCCATTAATTAAACCTCCTTCAAGCAACGATGAAGGGGTGGTGCTGACTACACCACGAAGCACTGTTAAGTTAATATCTTAGGGTATTTTGAGAATATCTCATCCATCCACCCCACCTCCACCTCCACCTCCACCTCCACCGTATACACCTTCACCTGCACCTCCGCCTCCACCTCCACAATTCATCATGGAAAACATAATGAAGATGTCGATCTTCAAGGGAATAGGACGTGAAGATCCAAAGAAATTTTGGTTTGTTGTGAAAGTTGTATGGACAGTGCAAAAAATCATCGATGATAATATAAATAAGGCATTGTTGGTTACTGCCTTGTAGGATCGTGCGCTAACCTAGTACATTAAGTATTGTGTTGATAATCCTCAGGCATCATTAGTAGAGACTCAAACAACTTTGAACAAATGATTTAGTAAGCTTAAATCTTAGGTGTAGTTGGTAATTGAATTTAAGGAGATCCCAATGAGAGTTGATGAGACAACTTGGGACTTTGATCAGAGTTTGAAGTGCCAGATCAGACAGGCTAACATGCAAATATCAAATACCCAACATCGCGACTAGTTTATCGCATCCCTTTTGCCGCATTTAAGAATCCCTCTGTCACAACGAAAGAAAGCAACGCAAGAAGAAGACTTGGAGATAACGATGAGGTTGCACGGGTCACCTATTCAGGATACAAACCTACGGGTACAACAGATTTACTCGTAGTTAGTGAGCCTGCACCTTGAATTACAGATTCTAAAGAAAGAAAAGGAGACTAAGGCAGAAGTGCGCGCATAGTTTTTTTGATTGAAGTGCAAGGGCCATGGGCATGATAAATACCATTTTGCAATATAAACAAATTATCTTATGAGGGGGGGGGGGGGGGAGCCCACTAAAGCCAGAAGCCCAGCTGGCAGAGCACAGGAGCTGCGCTATGGCGCACCATTTGTTAAGTCACTAGGAAACATGCGACGGATAACTGCCACTTACTTTAGAAGTTTGTTCAGACACCCCAACAACCGTTTTGTAATTCCTGTAAATCTATGGGCCATGGTGAGCGCCATTGTTGAAGTTATGAGCTAATGATGGAAAGAACCTCTACTTACCGTATGTAGGCAAAAAGTCAGTCTCAAGATCTTGGCGCAGGAGGAGTGCGGGGGGGTTTTTAAGGTTGAGAACGAGGAGGAGGAGAAGGACCCAGTCGAGGTCGTGGTCAGGTTATCTACTACAACTATGGAAATTAAGGGCACTTCGCGCAAGATTTCCCAAATCCTACACACCTTTCGTGTCAATATTGTAGACAATTCAACCATGCCATAGAAAAATGTCTGGTGCTAGTATTTAAAATGCAAGAGAAGAAAACACAACCTCAAAAACCTACACAAAATTTACAAATGATGAGGGTTGAGCCCCGCGAGAAGGATCAAAGCATTAACATTGTACTAAGAAGTGGTATGTCGACTAGAATAGATAAAGGTAAGCAACCTGAAGAAGATGGATGTGTCCACAAAGCTCCTGAGAAAGAAGTTTCCTTTGACCTTAATCGTGCAAAGGAAACATTCGTGGAAGCAAAGAAGAGCTTCGCTAAGGCCTCCACCTCAAGAAGCTAGGAAAAGACACTAGATACCAGTGTGACGCAAGAGGTTGATCCTTCTGTACTCACTACTTTTTTGGAGACCTGCTTGAAGTTAGTGCATGACAGAAACGCTATGGAAGGATTGCAAGACTTAATAGACAAGTGCACCAATAAGGAAAAGACTCCTATGGAGCAGCGCACAGTTAGAAAAATTGGTAAGCATAAGGCACAAACCAGATGTGAGATGTGGATAACAACGTAGATAGGTGATTATGAAATGGACCAGATAATTTTGGATCTGGGGTCCAATGCGAATGTTCTGCTGAAATAGACATGGGAAAGGATGGGGAGAACTGCGCTGCAGTGGTCTTTGATTCAACTCCGAATGGAAAATCAATAGAAAACCATCCCCATGGGACGATTGTATGGAGTGACGGTCGATATTGAAGGTGTGAGTGCATTAGTAGACTTCGAAGTTATATAAATTGTCAATGACAGTAATCCCTACCCTGCGCTCCTGGGAATTGATTGGGATATTGATATGAATGGGTTCATTAATTTAAAGAGGATAAAAATGTCATTTGAAAGGAAGTTGCTTAGGGTTATAATTCCACTAGATCTTGAGGAAGGGGTGTGCTATACTGAACCAATCCATGATTATGTAGAAAGTGACGATGAGCTAGATCAAATTTACAAGATAAAAATGTGAGATAATAATTGGATCAATCTAGTGATGAATGGATGGATCGCATGGGACTGGGAGAGTTCCTACACTTCTGAGTTAGATGAGGAATTAGAGCATTGGAAAAATCGCTTACATGAAGTGTCTACATTATGGTGCAATATGATGATGAAGTCAATGCGCTACATTTTGTCAGAGGTAAGAAAGATACCTTATTATGACGGTTTGACTGACGTAGATATGTTTTCAGATGAACTTGAGCATGAAGTCCCTGAAGACCATTGGTTTCAAGCATTGGAATTGGTGTTGTGCACTATGCCTACATGATGGTGGGGTACGCATAAGGATAGTTGGTGGGCCCCAGTATTGCAGCAATAATGCTGCAACTCCTGGGACTCCCTTCTTTACTTTTATCAACCCGGTTGTTCGTAACAAACTTGGAAGCGACGGTGCTGTATGCACAAGTACTAGCTCT
>APFE030819751.1:61535-97445 GCA_000404065.3 Pinus taeda | reverse complement strand
TTTGTAACTCTTTGAGTTATATATATATAATAATATATATATTATTATATAGCAAAAATAATTAGTTGTGTGTGTAAGCTAGTGATACGAGAGAGGGGTCATATATCTTAATGGAATTATGTTTTTTTTTTCTGGATATGAAGGTAATGTATCATCTTTTTAATGTGGAGAATATGAATTATAAATAAAATATTTAAATGTCAACTACTTAAATGTTATAGAAAACAATTTATAATTAAAGCATTTTATTAATGCATTACTCAAAACCAACAAAGATCCACAAAAGTCTAGAGGAATCAAAACTATCAAAGTGCAATTTTTTTTTCAAAATTTTGCACTTATAAATTTTTTTAGGTTTTAAGAGATTTGATTTCTCTACCTAATCAATCAAAAACTAAAATAAATCTATGTTGTTTTTAATAAATTTTAAATTTTATAAATAAATCATTTAAGAAAAATTATTTATTCACCAAACCACTAAATTAAAATCTTAAAAAAAAAACTCAATATTAATTAAGAAATAAACATTTTACACTTTAAAAAATATAATTACGATTTAATTTAAATTAAGGAAAAAGTGCTTTCACTATCATGTTAAACCACATTTAGTTAAACCACATGTGAAAAATGTGAAGTGTCGTGTACTACCTTCTTGTAATCATTGTATAGTTGAAATGCAAGTTTATTTTGCAGTTGTCTATAATGCGACTTTTTGAAAGCTTTCTGGTGGGTTTTTCCGGTCAAAATCAGGCAGCAATTTATTGGAATCGCAAGTTTGATAGCTAGTTCTGCGCAATCAAAGCGTCCCAGGGTTTTTCAAGGTGCTGAATCCAAATATGCAGTTAAAAAACCATTTTAAACAACAAAAATCAAGATTTAACCTCAATTTCTTCAAGCCGGATTCCGTCACCAAAAATCTCCAAAAAATCGCATTATAAACAACTCCGTTTATTTTCGTAGGAAAAAGTCATTTCACTATCCTCTTAAACCACATGTCAAATGTGAAGTGTCGTGTAATTGTAAATTATTATCCTCTTAAACCACATCTGAAAATGTGAAGTGTCGTGTACTACCTTCTTGTAATTATTGTATAGTTGAATGCAAGTTTATTTTCTCTCAAAGTTTTGAAACTTATTCGCATTGAACCATTACTAATGTGAAAACTTGTAATTATTGCACTCTTGAATGCAAGTTGATTTTCTTAAGTTTTGAAATTTATTTGCATTATATTTTTAGATTGCTTTTTAAAGGATTAAATGTTAAATATATTAAGATTATATATTAATGCATTTATTGTAAACATATTAACGCATTTATTGTTTCACTATGTTGATGTTAATATAAGACTTGAAATCTGTAATGTGATTAAATATAGTTATTATTATATTTTATTGATGTTAAATATGAATTTAAATCTTTTATTGTGATTAAATATTGTGTTTTTCTTTTTTTTTAACAATGGCACATCTTATAATATGTATATGATAGAAAAAGTAAAAAATTTGTATAAAAAAGAATTATATTTTTAGTATATTAAAGTCTTGATGAGCAGTCTAATTGGATGAAGCTTTATCTACTAAGTCACTTGATCCTTTGTTATGAGGTAATTCATTTTGGCTCCAGGTGGTTCAATCTAGCTCTTAACAATGACCTTAAAGATCCTATTTATAGTCTAATAGTTTCAATTATAAAGGCAACAGTTTCAACTATAAAATAATAATAGACAATATTTAGAATAGCTAAATCTAAAATAGAATTTCAATACACCTTTCTTAAGGGTATATTCTAACAAAGAGACTTGTCATTAAGTAGACTTAAAAAGACTAAAGATTTCCTATCACATTATAAATTCAATTTTGTATTTTCCATTTGTTGTGCTCTAGGTTCCTCATCCATGACTATCTTTTATTGCAACGTTGTGTATCTATCTTTATTTCTTAATAATATAATGGAGGGATGCACCTTTGAAGAAGCCATGTTTTGATAATTGATAAACTGATCGACATTGTTCTTAAGCAAAGCACAATTTTCCTTCAATTCTCCTTGGGTCAATCGAGGTCAAGTGTGTAGTGGTAGAGTTGACTAGGTGGGTCAAGTTGACTAGGCTGGTGGGCACTATAAAGTAATAATAGACAACATTTACAATAACTTAGAGGTATTATTTATAGTCTAAATAGTTTCAAATGGTTAGTAGATAGTGTGTTAATTATTTTATTTTAATGAGAATGATTAAGTTGTACATTAAAAAATATGTAACAGTGATATTTTTCAATAGGATGATACATAGTAATTTTTGTTCTTCATAAAAAGTTAAATACATAATCAAAGTTGGTCCTTGATATATGTGTTAGAATAGCTAACTCTAAAATAGAGTTTCTAACCACCCCTATAGGGGTATATTCTAACAAAGAGACTTGTCATTAAGTAGCCTTAAAAGACTAAAGATTTCCTATGAGATTATAAATTCGATTTCGTATTTACCAGTTGTTGTGCTCTAGGTTCCTCATCCATGACTATCCTTTATTGCAATGTCGTGTATCCATATTTGTTTCTTGATAAGATAGTGGAGGGATACACATTTGAAAAAGGCATGTTTTGATAATTGATAAGCTCATCTACATTGTTCTTAAGAAAATCACATTTTTCCTTCAATTTTGTAATCTCCTTCTTAATGTATACCTCCTCCATTCACAATGTAATTCCTTAGTTCTGCCTACTATGCTAATTATTATTCATTATTGAAAAATAAGTTATTATCAAAATTGATACAAAAAATACAAAATAACTTTATATATAACTTAAATGAAATTTAACACATGGAAATGAAGCAATTTCTAGTTACATCTTCTATAAATGTAATGTATCATATAGTAATGCACCAAACCTTAAAATACTATGGATTTGCCTCATTTTTAAATCTACTCTAACAAATATACATTTTTTAATTCTCTCGAGTGCTCTATAAACTATTATATTATAGGGGAGAGGGGAGATGTGTAGATGTAATGCAAGAAAGTACATATTTTTAAATATCATTCAAATTATAAGATGTAAAGGATTTGTAAACATATACATGGCAGCTCAGTTAAATAATAATAAAAGGTGAAAAGTAATATAGAGCCTAAAGACATTGTCGTATGTAAAAAGTTACAGTAAAATTCAATTTATCATAAGTTAAGATCAATTACATCTTATAAATTAAAATAATAATTTCGTAACTATATTTAAAGTTAATTAATAAGCACATAAAAACTTTAATACTTATGATAAGATTACACTATAACAATATTTTTAATTATGGATATTCATGCCCACTTTACCATATTATAAATAAGCTTTGCTACAATACCATGGGTCAATATCATGGTTCATTAATACCACATGCCCAAAAACCATCTCCTGTTTCAAAATTTAAATTTTTTTAAAGGAAACTTCGTAAGGCATAAATTGAACAATCACGACATGGGAATGGGAAAATCTAACTTGCAATTTTTTTGACATGATGAATATATTGGACTTTGCTAATAAATCATCTTAGCTATTTAGGCTGTCAAATGATTCATGATGCTAATATTACAATATTTGATTCATGATGCTAATATTACAATATTTACATGTTTCTAGATGATATAAGATATAATAATAAAATACATATTTTTCTGGTTGTCTTTATTACATTATGTAGACTGTGATCTAAATTATATATATTTTCTAGTGGACAAGAATAATAAAAAACTGCAAGCCTCACTTGTTGTTGTCTTTATTTCATTATGTAGATTGTGATCTGAATTATATATATTTTCCACTAATCAAGTATCATAAGAAAGTGAAAGCCTCACTAACTCCCTCTAAAAACCAAAATCAATATTATATTGGGCAATTACACTTGCTCTGAATAATTCTTCCTCAAGCATATCTTTCTACACTCGCTATCCTACAAGAATCAATTTGTGTAATCATAAAAAAACCTCCATCCATTATCTTACCACCTGAGAACCATCATGTGCATTTGTGAGTGATCAAAGATGTGGTGTAGTTATTTTAAAGCTAAGCCTCTGCAAAGTATTACTACGGTTCAATCATTAATACATCTCCAAGTCAAGATAACGGTGTTGTAGGTTAAAGATGAAAGCATTCTACAATTATAGGATATAATATGGTCAGTGATTATGAGGATAGCATGTATGCTATAAAAGTAATTTTTTATTTTGATGTACTCTAGTAGAGTTCAGAATTCTTTTAATCTAGATGTATCATGTACTGACAGTTTGGATGATATCTCATATAACAAATCCTATCCTTATTTTCCTTAGGATCAATTTCCTGTGCATAGTGATTGGTAGAGCTAAAGCTTACAATTTCCTAGCAATGGTCTTTAGGGGAGTCACTGGTGGAAGTCATAGAAACATTAACTATCTCAGTGGATTTGACCCCACATTCAAATGTGGCAGAGCTTTGAAGAACAACTTTGACACCATGGATTCAACACAATGGATTTAACACCATGGAAAATCTTTGGGCTTTGATCATGGAGAGTTGGATGATTCAAAATTGATTAATGAACTCAAACTTAATTAAGTAATCATGTGATTAACTATGGAAGTGAAGTGATTCAACAAAGTTCTTACTACTCGAATTGTGAAGTGATTCAGCGGAGGTTTGTGAAGTGATTCAATAGCATTCAATGTTAGTGATTCAATAGAGTTCAAAGTTAGTGAAGTGATTCAACATAGTTTTGACTACTCGAATGGTGAAGTGATTCAACAGAGTTGCTACTCAAATTGTAAAGTGTTTCAGTAGAGTTATTTCAAATTGTGAAGTGATTAAATAGAGTTTTTCAAGCCTTCGGAATCCTGGGCAACTTAATCTTGAAAAATTAGACCAAAATGTCCAAAACCTATAACAAATAAACTACATATAACAATAAATAAACTACCTATAACAAGTAGACTACCTATAACAAATAAACTTCCTATAACAAATAGACTACGTCATTCATATATATTCTAAGATTAATAACAATTGAAAGGCCCTCACAACGATATTGAGACGATCGAGTCTGTTAAGAAGAGGAAAAGTGGTGGAAGCCACAGGAGAAGACACTCACTATCCCCTTTGGTTTACATTGCTGGTCCCATTTCCATTCATATCCCTATTACTTTGTTATTCATTTGACTTATATCTCATTTGTTCACTATCTTTCTTACTAGATTCTCTGCATAGCTTTAGTCTGCCCATTCTGTTTCAACAACATCACTAGTTGCTTCAACTACTGGCACATTTATGTAAGAGTCCTGATTTTGAGAGGTATGTTCTAAGCTCCCATCATTATTTGCCTCGGTATCAATTTCCTATGCAGAGTGATTGGTAGAGCTAAAACCCACAAATTCTTGGCAGTGACCATCATGTGAGTTAGTGGTGGAAGTCATAGAAACATTAACTATCTTAGTGGATTTGACCCCACATTCAAATGTCGCAAGGCTTTCAAGAACAAATTTGACACCATGGATTCAACATGATGGATTTAACACCATGGAAAATATCTGGGCTCTGATCATGGAGAGTTGGACGATTCAAAATTGATTAATTAACTGAAAATTAATTAAGTAATCAAACGATTAACTATGGAAGTGAAGTGATTCAGCAGAGTTCTTACTACTCAAATTTCCTAAGCAATGCAATAGTTTTTATGACAAGATTATTAAGAGGAAGACTTGATCTAGAGTTAGGTGCTAGAGATGTTCTAGCCATCATGACAGGTCCCAACCTCAACAACATAGAGGGGATTGAGCTCAGCACATGTAGCGAAGGAGAAATTAAAAAAACTTATGTTGTGATGTTATCAACCCATACACCCAATTCTTCTATTAAGCAATTTATGAAGTATATGTCCAATGGCTATCATGTCGAATCCGTCCTTCTAAAATGCGTTCTTTTTAGATGAGTCCTTGCATAGAAATGTGGATTCCTAGACCTCTGTAGATGCATTGTATTCTTCACAATGACAGAGGTCATAAACCTGCTTGCTCTTAGGATGCCTAGAACCCTAAAACAACTACCTCATTCTGAGTGCCTAGTGCCATGTCTGAACTGCATGTAAAAAGGCTGACATGGCTACAACTAGGAAGTGGACCTGTTTCTTTAGGAGGAGCCAGAGGAGAGATTGCCTCAGGACATGATACATGTGAAATTATGTGCTGTCGTAGTTTGTGAAACTTTGAATCATATGCTTTGGATATCCATGCAAGAAGACCGAATTTGCATCTGCATTCCAATGCATCGTTGTGATGACTCAAAAAATGTACTCATCAGATCTTTGAAGTCTAGAGATAAAGAAGAGAGAGGAGTCACAGTCATGGCGGCCGATGCCCTAGAAAATTACATGACTTAGATTGGAGGAGCACCACTCTTGAAACTAGAAGAATATAGATGAAATTACACTAAAGACTGTAATAAACAATTCCCCGTACATATTAAATTGTTCCTCATGCTGTCTGGTAATGAACACGCTTAAGGTTAGATGCACCCAGTGAAGCCAATGAACCGAGTTGAAAGAATTGCCAATGGGACTATGGTTATAATAGTGAAAATCAGTTGACTTGACCGTTAGTAGTATATAATGGTGGAAAAACATTTAATCATCTAACAATGGATTTGATGATCAAGATTATGATAGAAAGGCAGGTGGGGGAGTTGGTTTCAGAGGGGAACGCCTTACGGTGTAAATATAATTATTTGTGCTATATCATTATAATTTTCCTTTGGCTTCACTTCAACTAATATTTGATACTCACACAATAGTAAGAATTTATCCTAAGCCTTTTCTTGTATCCCATCAAAATTGTATCCACTTTTACATTTTACTCATACTAATTATATAGCGCTTTTACATTTTTCTCATACTAATTATATAACTAGTTGCTTTATTTATCTTGTGTATGCATGCTTAAGGGTCTAAAAATATTTTATCTTTGGCTTGAGTTTACTTTTCATGTGTTTTTAGTTCATTAAAAAGTTTCATGTATGATTTTTGGATTGTATGGTAATTTTATGATTTATTTTAAATTTTATAATTTAGTTGTCTATGATATTGACTTTGTTTTTTTCATTTTTTTTAATGACGAGTGTGAATGCATTTATCATTTGGCATTATGTTTGTCAAAATTTTATTTTGAGTATAAGGTAGAAATTTTGTTTTTAATTACAAGTGAGTAATTACAATTTTGCTAGTAATTATAATTTGATTAATTGTCTTGCATTCCAAGTTTTGTTCTCAAAATTATAAGTAAAATTATTTGTCAATGTTAACTAGTTAAGATTAATGACAATCTATATGTTTAGAATAATTTAGAATCGTTCTAACTATTCATGCAGGTTCTTTATTTTTTCCTTTACTTAATTGCCTTGAGATACAAGTATAACATATATTGATGTAACACCCTATGTTGCACAAACATTTATTTTTTTACCAAGTTTTACGTATTAGTTCAAACTTTTACTTTTCTTAACATGGATTGTTAAAGGATTAATGTTGAAAAGCTAGAACATCTTGTTAATTTTTTAATTAAAGAATTTAAATAGTTTGTTAAAGAATTGAATGAAATAGTTACGTAACTCCTTAGAGAGTTAGAAACAGTTGCCCACATTTCCTTTCCAAGAAGGAGGAAGGGAAGGGGAGGGAGGGGGAAAAAGCAAGGACATGCTGCTCAAATGTTTCCTTGAGTTGGGCACAAGTAACTAGTGGGAAAAAAGCTATGGATAATAGTTGAATTGGTATGCGACTTGTGGCTGGGCCATGGTATTGAAGCACAAGATACCAGACTGTATCCGCCTATTAA
This sequence comes from Pinus taeda, assembly GCA_000404065.3. Lineage (NCBI taxonomy): Eukaryota > Viridiplantae > Streptophyta > Pinopsida > Pinales > Pinaceae > Pinus > Pinus taeda. The sequence goes on along the minus strand of APFE030819751.1, from coordinate 89,607 downwards.
CTTTCAGGAGAAGGATGTTCTTGGAGGGGGACTCTGGACATAATTTCCAGGCTCATGGTTGGGTGGAAAGACCTTCCAAGAAGAAAAAGTACTTATACGATTATAAATAAGAAGAAAGAGATAAGTGATAAATTTTGTGCTCAGTATTCATTACTAGAAAATAATTACTCTTAGCCAAGAATGGATGATTATCAACAGGGCTAAATTACCAAGTATATTCGTTGCTTTTATGACTAGATATTTAGTAAGTAGATTCTATTTCTTTTTATGATTAAGACAAGTACTAATACTATTTTATCAAATATATGGTTAGAAATGTATACTCTCAATTTCTTTACCAATTCTAATATTCTTACTCACATGTTCCTTGAAGTATATAGCATTAAGTAGTTCCAAGCAATAACAAGAAAATGATTTTGAAACCCTTGTAAGGTAGTTATTCTACCATTGACTCATAGGAAATAACAAGATGAAGAGTTTCAGAATTATATGAAACAAATTCTATCTTACAACAGAGCCACAAATCATATTTAAACAAACACATAGAGCTCACAAATGTTTAACCCATATCATTAACCATAAACATCATACATATTCTTCTAATTACCAAGTGCGAACATGAAGTCGAATACTGTAAACCCTTTTCCATTAATAATTGACCAAGCTCACAGAAATGTATTAAATTGTGATAGAATCACGAGGGCCCGTCATGGCTCTCAGTCGATTTCAGAATAAATGACTGAGAGCCAACCACCCACGCAACATTTAAATCTAAAATACTCAACTGAGAATAAGAATATCTAAAGAAGAACTTAAAGATTAAAAATATCGTTCGAGTCATAGTTACAATAATACAGTATGGACATCTTGCAAACCGGGTTAAAAACCCTTAATAGCATAAAATAGCTAGACAGAGTGCTGGTGTAGTTCCCTCGTACTTAAACCGAAACTAAAAATGTCATAGCTCTTAGCAGTCTCAAACTAAAGAGTTGGACGAGCCTTGACATAAGGATGATAACCTACATGAAGAACTAAGCTACCTAAAATAAGTAAAACACTTTAGAAATTAACCAAGGCCAAAAGAAAATCTTCATCTTGCAAGTCGTCAAGGGTTTGATGATAGAACCAACTTGAGAACAGAAGATGATTCCCATGTTAGGAAGCCCCTTGACTCTAAACTTCGTTGAAATCACATGATAGACGTTTTTACCTACGATGACATACCAGAAGTTAATCTTGTTGGAATCGGGAGAAATATTTGACATTAAGTGAATAAAAATACAATATTCCTCTCTTACCTGGGTAGGAGCTGCACTGAGTAAGAGGAGGACGAATGCATGGAGGAACTATTCGAGAGTTAATGCCTCGATGCAGGTAGGAAGAAATTAAAGGAGTAGATGTTTTCTAGCCATGAAAATTCTTGCCTCTACGGGAGAGTCGCCTTCTTTCTGTCGTGTCCTTACTAGAGTGAGTAAAGCAACAACTAGAGAAACTACTTGCGTTAGAGGATAAAGGGATCAAAGAAATCATTTTGAGTTGGTAACCAAAACCAAATACAGAACATTAATAGAGATACACGCGCAATATCTTACCAGTATAATAGCTAGATCTCAGTAGAACGAGGAGTGTCAATGCCACCATGAATTTCTCCATTAACTCTTGATAAGTTGCAGAGTCGCATTACATAGTGCACATTGCATCCAAATGAGAAATGTGCATAACAAGGAACCTGATGTATGGCATAGGTTTAGCTGAGAGCATGAGAGTTATTGAACCTACCGACCCCAAATCCTATGATGGATAATCACTTAATGTTTAATTCTCATAGATTTTCTGGCAAGAGTAATCAGAACTAGATAGTTAAGCAATTAAGGCAGACCCATAGGTGGCAGCTCCACTCTCAGTCTACCTCCTTGGTAGTATAAATCCACCATAACGATGAATTTTCCATCTGGGGTGGACCCATGCGAAGGTCTATTAAATATATGCTAGACAACTCCTACCCCAAACATAAATAACCTTTCAACCTTAATCAATAACTTTTCAACCTTAATCAATAACCTTGGAAGGATGTACATATTGCATTTAATGGAATATTGTAATTACATTGTGGTTGTATTATTAAAAAAATAATTACTGTGATATGAGATGAGCATTACAAATGGTATCAGAGTCAAGGCTCGCACACTGAGACTTCTGGGATAGTTAAATACACGTTTAATTAAAAAAAACAAATTATAGTATACATATATCTATGAAACAAACAACTGAGTATGGGTGAATGTGAACACAGAGACAAAGGTCAACACCCAAAGAGTATAAATGCAGAGGATCCACAAACTACTAAACCAGTCGAAAGTGCCTTATGTAGAGGCCAACTCAAATATATGGATATAGATGGGAGAAGAATCTCGGCAAGCCAACGCTTATATGCTTGAAATAGTGCAACAATTACGTGCAAAAATGATGAAATTAAGGACAGACAACGAATGAATGAGGCAGGAATAGGAAAGGATCCTTAAAAGAATGTCCGACTGACAGAATCAACGAGGACCAAACCCTAGTGTGGAGGATAGGGAGAAGACCCCAATAGCCCATCATGGCGAAGATAATGCAGAGATAGAAAAGGGACATAAGGAGGATGAAGAGGGGGTGTTTGGATAATGTTTTCGACCAAAGAAAGGCAAAAGTACACAAAGTGAAACTAAAAGGTGAGTTGAAAAAAATAAAACCGTCACTTTTTGAAGGAGAGTTTGAAGATGCATCTAAAGCATGGCTGATCGACATGGGTAAATATTTTCAAATTTATGAATATACTGACAAACTTAAAGAACAACTATCAGTTTACCAATTAAGGGGAAAGGCCACCCTCTGGTGGGAAAAAATTAAGACTGTGAGAAAAATTGACAAAGAACAACTGACGAGGCAAGAATTCCAAAAACATTTTAAAGACAAATATTTAACTCAGCTTTACTATGATGAAACAGCAAAGGAGTTCCATGAGCTAAGGTTGGGAACCTTGATGATGGATGAATATGTGAAACAATTTACTTCCGTGTTACGATATGTCCCATACATGTAGGAGGAAAAGCCCAAAATCCAGTGGTTTATTAGCATTCTACCCAACTTGATGAAGGAAAAGTTAGAATTTGATTATCCTAGAACAATGGATGATGTGGTGCAAAAAGCCAGTATCTATTATCAGTAAATGAAACATAAAAGTGTGGGGCTCAAAGGAGCCATAGGTAGGAGAGTGAGGAATTTACCTCCAAACAGACAACCGAAAGTCACAAATGGAAGGAGTAATCAACAAAGAAATTTCGGTAAATTCCCAAGGAACCCGTCAAAAGTCCTAGCTTACACCAAAAATAGAGAGACAGAGGGATTTAGTAAACTTGCTACTGAGAAACAACCAAAACAACCTCTGCAATTTTGGGGATGTGGGGAATCCCATTACTACAAGAATTGCTCGTACAGACGCTAAACATAACAACTTTCAAATATGCAAGAAGCCTCCACAATTGGAGATATAGCGAGTATCCCCATAATTAATGCTACTTTGGAAAATCATCAAGCAGAATATTAGCCCACCATGATTGAGTTCAAAGGTATGATTGTTGATCAACCTGTTTCTATTTTATTTGACCCATCTACTAGCCTAAGCTACATTAGTTCTAAAGTGGGAGAGAAATGTCAATTGCAAAGCAATAAATTTAAGAAATCTTGTTTAGTTTAGCTAGCCACTGGGACAAAGAGAAAGGTATCTGTGAAAAAATAAAACTTACCTATCATAGTTTCAAGACAATCCATCCATGTTTATATGAATATACTCCCCTTAGGTTCATATGATGTAATAATAGGGATGGACTGGTTGGAAGGGCATTGGTCCCTAGTCGACTGTAAAGAGGAATATGTAAGTTACCTCATAGAGTTAGGGCAGAGAAAGGAAATTCAAGGGATCAAGAAAAACATTAAATTACGTCCTATTACTACTAACCATCTAGGTAGATGCATTAGAAAGGGCTGCCATATTTATGTTTTCAAAGCAGGATACACCAATGACTGAAGTAAGATAACTTCGTTGGAAAATATTCCTGTGATTCAGGGTTTCATGGATGTGTTCCCTGAATCCATTCTTGGATTGCCACCTAGGCATGATATTTATTTTACCATTGAATTAATACCTGGAGTATCTCCTGTTTTGAAGGCTCCTTACCGCATGAGTATCCCTGAGTTAATAGAATTCAAAATGTAGCTTCAAGAAGTTTTGGATAAAGGGTACATTTTCCCGAGTGTATCTCTTTGGGGAGGCCCTATGTTGTTTGTACGAAAGAATGATGGAACATTAAGACTATGTATTGATTATCGTAAGCTAAATAAACTCACCATAAAAAAAGTACCCTTTACCCGATATTGACGATTTATTTGATCAAGTGTAGGGGACCAGCGTATTCTCAAAAATTAACTTAAGGTTGGTTACCACCAAATCAAGATAAAGGATGAAGATATTTTCAAAACCACATTTTTAACTCGTTACGGCCATTACCAATTCGTGGTATTGCTGTTTGGCCTTACCAATGCTCCAACAACTTTCATGAGCCTGATGCACAACATCTTTCAACCATTTCTATATAAATTTGTACTAATGTTTATTGACGATATACTAATTTATTCAAAAAATCAGGAGGAGCATCAGAAGCACTTGAGAATAGTATTGTAGATTCTATGGGATAATCAGTGACACACTAAGTATAGCAAGTGCAATTTTTACAAAAGTCAAATACAATACCTAGGCCATGTTATATCAATGGAAGGAATAGCAGTGGATCAGGAAAATATCAAAACTATTATGGAATGGAACACTCTGAAAAACATTGCTGACATTAAATCCTTTATGGGCTTAGCGGGCTATTACCGCCATTTCATTAAAGGCTTTTTGAAAATAGATTTTCCTATGACCTCGCTATAGAAAAAGGGGTGTGCCTTCTTATGGACAATGGAATGTCAGCAAAGTTTTGAATAGTAAAAGCAATTACTTACTATTGCACTGGTGGCAAAAGTAGAAAATCTAGAAAAATCCTTTGTGGTTTGCATAGATGCAAGTAAGGAGGGTGTCGATGGTGTATTAACACAAGAAGGGAAGGTCACAGCCTATGAATCGCGGAAATTGAAAGATTATGAGCAGTGATACTCTGCATATGATCTTGAGTTGGCCGCAGTAGTACACACACTCAAAATGTGGGGACACTACCTCCTAGGAAAGAAGTTTTTGTTATTAACCAATCATAGAAGCCTTACAAATTCATTTAACTAGTCTAGTTTAAATGCTCGGCAAGCCTGACGGACCACATTCTTTAGAAAATTAGACTTTGAAATGAAGCACCTTAAGGGAAAAGAAAATCAAGTGGCCGACACATTAAGTAGGAAAAGGCATTGCGTCTACGAAATACAATTTAGTCAAATACAATCTAACCTTCCTGAAATCATCATAGATGCATCCCTCAAATACCCAAACTATGCATTCCTTTGGGTGCAAGCATCAGAAGCTCAAAAAAGAGGGAAAGAGTCTGATTATGGTATAAACCCAGAAAAAATGTTAACATTTAGAAATAGGATATATGTTCCCAACCAAAATTCTGTCAAGTAATTGTTGTGTTAAATTTTAAACTTCTGTGGCCATTTTTTGGAAAAATATGACCCGGATTATCCACAGTACCTTGTTCATCGTGTCGACATTTCGAACCCCAAAGGGGATCCATCATCAGGATAGAAAATGAGTGATCACTCATTTTTTGTCCTGATAATGGATGCTCTTTGGGGTTCAAAATTTCGACATGATGAACAAGGTACTATGGATAATCCTAAGTCATATTTTTCCAAATAATTGTTATTGGATGAATTTCATAGGAAGCCTTACACCGCTCGCACAAGATACCAAAAAATATTGTCTGTTATCAGGAGAAATTATTTATGGCTAGGTTTAAGGAAGGATGTTGTGTAATCCCTATCAAAATGTTTGGAGTGACAACTGGTGAAGGTGGAACATCAGTACCCATTCCCGAGTGGAAATGGGATACAGGGTTACCTCGCACTAAGAAATAACATGACTCAATTATGGTGGTAGTGGAAAAGTTAAGAAAAACTGTCAATTTCATACCTGTGAAATGTACCTACAAGATTGTATAAATTGCAGACATATTCATGAGGGAAATCTTCCGTTACATGGGATACCCAGGGTAGTAAATTCTTATGGAGATGTAGAATTTACATCCACATTTTGGAAAACCCTCTTTGCTAGGTTAGGTACTTAGATTCAATTTAGTACTTCCTACCATACACAGATGGATGGCCAAATAGAGCGAGTGACTCAAGTACTAGAGGACATGTTAAGGATGTTCGTAATGAAACAACCACACAAGTGGGAGGACTACGTCAACCTGGTAGAGTTCGCGTATAATAATGAACATCAAGAATCATTGGGCACAAGCACTTTTGATTTGTTATGTGGAAGAAAGTGTAGGGTACTCATAGATTGGAAAAATCCAGTTAATAAGTTAGCGTTGGGTCATGATATGTTAGCTAAAATGGAGGCTACAGTTAAAAAGGTCCACTAGAACTTAAAAGCCATTCATGATAGGCAAAAGATTTATGCAGATAAGAAAAGGACTCATAAAGAATTCCTATTGGGCGATCATGTCTATTTGAAAGTCAAACCCTGGAATTGGACCGGTGGCATACAAATTAGCACTCCCTGACCATATACAGGTCCACATTGTCTTCCATGTCTCCTTGTTAAAAAATTATGTGTACAACGCTCAACATATAATTAACTGGGAAAATATACAGGTAATAAAACAATTAAATATGTAACACTGAATTGTTGTTTTGTACAATTTTGACAACAAATTCTAAATTGTGCAAATCGTACCAGAGGGGGAGTTTCTAGTAGAACCTCTTTGTATTCTCGATAAGAGATAAACCATCTTGCAGAAACGAGCCATCACCCAGGTTAAAGTGCAGTGGAAGCACTTTGGCTCGGAAGAGGCTACTTGGGAAGAAGAGGAGACTATGCAAAAAGCCTATCCAGAATTATTTTCTTAAGAAGAACCCCAGAGTCGGTGTTCCTCATAAGGGGGGGATGCTGTAACACACTATGCTACACAAACATTTATTTTTTTGCCAAGTTTTACGTATTACTTCAAACTTTTACTTTCCTTAACATAGACTATTAAAGGATTAAGGCTAAAAAGCAAGAACATCATGTTATTTTTTTTATTAACTAATTTAAATAGTTTTTTAAAGAACTGAATGAAACAATTACATAACTTCTTAGAGAGTTAGAAACATTTTCGCATCTTTCCTTTCCAAAAAGTAGGAAGTGAAGGGTTTTGGAGGGGGAAGAAGCAAGGACTTGTTGCTGAGATGTTTCCTTGAGATGGGAACAAGTAACAAGTGGGAAAAAAACTATCGATAATAGTTGTACTAGTATGTGAATTGAGGTTGGACTGTGGTCTTGAAGCCCAAGATACCAAACTGTATCCGCCTATTAACTGTGAGGAGCAGCAAATGCTCGGAGGGGGACTTTGGATGTAATTGCCAAGTCCGTGGCTGGGTGGAGAGACATTCCAAGAATAAAAAGTAGTTATATAGTTATAAACAACTAGAAACATATAAGTGATAAATTCTGCACTCAATATTCATTACTATAAAAGCATTACTCTTAGCAAAGATCGGATGATTATCAACAGGACTAAATTACCAAGTATATTATGTTGCTTTTACGACTAGATATTTCGTAAGTAGATTCTATTGCTTTTTATGATTAAGCTTTTTATGCTTAAGACAAGTACTGATACTATTTTATTAAATATATGGCTAGAAATGTATACTATCAATTTCAATAATAGTTCTAATCTTATTACTCACATGTTTTGTGAAGTATATAGCTTTAAACAGTTCCAAGCCATAACAAGAAAATGATTATGAAACCCTTGTAAGGTAGTTCTTCTACCATCGACTCAAAGGAAATAAAAAAATGAACAATTTAGGAATTATATGAAGTAAATTCTATCTTACAACAGAGCCACCAATCGTATTTAAACAAACACATAGAGCTCACAAAGATTTAACCTGTATCATTAACCATAAACATCATACATATTCTTCTAATTACCAAGTGTGAATGTGAAGTTGAGTATTGTAAACCCTTTTCCATTAATAATCGACCAAGCTCACAGAAATGTATGAAATCATGACATAATTGCAAGGGTATGTCATGGTTCTCAATTGATTTCAGAAGAAAGGACTGAGAGCCAACCACCCACACAACATTTAATTCTAAAATACTTAACTAAGAATAAGAATCTCTAAGAGATAAATTAAAGATTAAAAATATTTTTTGAGTCGTAGTTACAATAATGCAGTATGGACATCTTGAAAATTGGGTTAAAAACCCTTAATAGCATAAAATAGCCAGACATAGTGCTGGTGTGGTTTCCACTTACTTAAACTAAAACTAAAAATGTCATAGTTCTTAGCAGTCTCAAACTGAAGAGTTGGCTGAACCTTGGGATAAGGCCAATAACCAACTTGAAGAACTAAGCTACCTAAAATAAGTAAAATGCTTCAGAAATTAACCAAGGTTGAAGGGGAATCTTCAATTTGCAAGCTACTTGGCGGTTTGATGACAGAGCCAACCTAAGAATAGAAGATGATTCCCATGTTAGGAAGCCTCCTCACTTTAAATTTCGGTTAAATCGCATGATAGAAGGTTTTACCTATGTTTGCATACCAGAAGTCAATATTGTTAGAATCGGGAGCAATATTTGATAGTAAGTGAATAACAATACAAAGTTCCTCCCTTACCTGGGTAGGAGTTGCACCGAGTAAGAGGAGTATGAACGCGTGGAGAAAATGTTCAGGGGTTAGTGCCTCCACGTAGGTAGGAAGAAATTAAACTAGTGAATTTTCTATAATCATGAAAATTATTACCTCTGTGGGAGAGCTGCCTCATTTCCGTCGTGTCCTTGCTAGAGTGAGTAAAGTAGTAGTTGGAGAAACTACTTGCATTAGAGGATAAATGGATCAGAGAAATAATTTGGAGTTGGAAACCAAAAAAAATACAGAACATTAACAGAGGTACACCTGCAATACCTTACCAATATAATTTCCAAATCCCGGAAGAACGAGGAGGGTCGGTGCCGCCATGAATTTCTCCTCCAACCCTTGGTAAGTTGCAAAGCTGCGTTATACAGTGAGAATTGATTCCAAATGAGAAATGTGAATAACAAGGAACTTGATGTATGACATAGGTTTAGCATACAAGTTAGCACTTCCCAGCCATATTCGGGTCCACAATGTCTTCCATGTCTCCTTGTTAAAAAAATATGTGTACAATCCTCAACATATAATTAACTGGGAAAATATACAGGTAATAAAACACTTGAATAGGTAACAATGAAATGTTGTTTTGTATAATTCTGACAACAAATTGTAAATTGTGTAGGTTGAATGAGAGGGAGAGTTTTTGGCAGAACCTCTTCGTATTCTCGGTCGGAGAGAAACCATCTTGCGGAAACAAGTCATCACCCAGGTTAAAGTGCAATGGAAGCACTTTGGCCCATAAGAGGATACTTGGGAAGAAGAGAATATGTAGAAATCCTATCCGACATTATTTTATTAAGAAGAACACTAGAGCCAATGTTCCTCATAAGGGGGGAAGCTGTAACACCCTATGCTGCACAAACATTTTTTTTACCAAGTTTTACGTATTACTTCAAACTTTTACTTTGCTTAACAAAGACTGTTAAAGGATTAAGGTTGAAAATCTAGAACATCTTGTTATTTTTTTTATTAAAGAGTCTAAACAGTTTGTTAAAGAAATTAATGAAACAGTTACATAAATCCTTAGAAAGTTAGAAGCAATTTCCCATATTTCCTTTCCAAAAAGGAGGAAAGGGAGGGGAAGGAGTGGGAAAAAGTAGGGACATGCTACTCAGATTTTTCCTTGAGTTGGGTACAAGTAGTGAGTGGGAAAAAAATTATGGATAACAATTGAACTGGTATGCGGCTTGAGGTTGGACCATGGTCCTGAAGCCCAAGATACCAGACTATATCCACCTATTAACTGTCAGGAGTAGGAAGTTCTCGGAGGGGGACCCTGGACGTAATTGTCAGGTTCGTGGCTGCGTGGAGAGACCTTCCAAGAACAGAAAGTACTTATACAGTTATAAACAAGTAGAAATAGATAATTGATAAATTTGGTGCTCAATATTCATTACTATAAAAGCATTAAGCTTAGCCAAGAACATATGATTATTGGCAGGACTAAATTACCAAGTATATTATGTTGCTTTTAGGACTAGATATTTAGTAAGTAGATTCTATTGCTTTTTATGATTAATATCTTTATGATTAAGACAAGTATTGATACTATTTTATCAAATCTATGGCTAGAAATGTATACTATCAATTTCATTACCAGTTCTAATATGGTTACTCACATGTTCCGTCAAGTATATAGCATTAAACAGTTCCAAGCAATAAAAAGAAAATGAGTCTGAAACCCTTGTAAGGTAGTTCTTCTACCAACAAGCTAGAGGAAATAAAAACATGAACAACTTAAACATTATATGAAATAAATGTTATCTTAAAACAGAGCCACAAATCGTATTTAAACAAACACATAGGGCTCACAGATATTTAACCCATATCATTAACCATAAACATCATACATATTCTTCTAATTACCAAGTGTGAACATGAATTCGAGTACTGTAAACCCTTTTCCATTAATAATCAACCAAGCTCAAAGAAATGTATGAAATCATGACATAATCGCGAGGGTCCATCAAGGCTCTCAATCGATTTCAGAAGAAAGGACTGAGAGCCAATCGCCCACGCAACATTTAATTCTAAAATAATTAATTGGGAATAAGAATCTCTAAGCAAGAAATTAAAGATTAAAAAGTCTTATCAAGTTGTAGTTACAATAATACAATATGGACATCTTGCAAACCGAGTTAAAAACCCTAAATAACATAAAATATCCAAACAAAGTGTTGGTGTGCTTTCCTCGTACTTAAACTGAAACTAAAAATGTAATAGTTCTTAGCAGTCTCAAACTGAAGAGTTGGTCGAGCCTCGACATAAGGTTGGCAACCAACCTGAATAACTAAGCTACCTAAAATGAGTAAAATACTTCAGAATTAAGCATGGTCAAAAGTAAATCTTTAGCTTGCAAGCTGCCAGAGGGTTTGATGATAGAACCAACCTAATAATAGAAGACGGTTCCCATTTTAGGAAGCCTCCTGACTCTGAACTTCATTGAAATCATATGATAGAAGGTTTTACCTATGATGGCACACCAGAAGCTAATCTTGTTGGAATCGGGAGCTGTATTTGACAGTAAGTGAATAACAATACAAAGTTCCTCCTTTACCTAGGAGGAGCCGCACCGAGTAAGAGGAGGAAGAACACCTGGAGAAACTCTTCGGGGGTCACTGCCTCCACGCATGTAGGAAGAAATTAAAGGATTAAATGTTCTATAACCATGAAAATTATTACCTTTGTAGGAGAGCCACCTTCTTCCTATTGTTTCCTTGCTGGAGTGAGTAAAGCAGCAACTGGAGAAACTGCCAGCATCAAAGGATAAATGGATTAGAGAAATCATTCGGAATCCGAAACCAAAACCAAATTCAGAACATTAACAGAGATACACATGCAATATCTTACCAATATAATTTCCAGATCCCGACAGGACGAGGAGGGTTGACGCCACCATGAATTTCTCCATCAAACCTTGATAAGTTGTAGAGACATGTTACAGTGAGCATTGTGTCCAAATGAGAAATGTGCATAACATGGAACCTGATGTATGGAATAGGTTTAGCCAGGAGCACGAGAGTCATTGAAACTATCAACCCCAAACCCTACGATGGAGAATCACTCAGTGTTTAATGCTCCTGGCTTGCCTGGCAAGAGCAATCAGAACCAGACTGTGAAGCAATTAAGGCAAAGACACAAGTGGAATCTCCACTCTTAGTCTACCTCCTTAGTACTATAGTGTCAGCATATGCATTTTCCATCCAGGGTGAATCCATGTGAAGGTCTATTAAAGATATGCCATACAACCCATACCCCAAAGTTAAATAACCTTTCAACCTTAATTAGTAACCTTGGAAGGATTTGCGTATTGCATTTAATGGAATATTGTAATTACAATGTGGTTGTATTATTAAAAAAAATTATAGTGATATGTGATGAGCATTACAATTGATCATTCCATTAAGTGCATTCTCTTCATAGATAATTTTTCCTCTCTTCAAACATATTTCCATGGAATGCATATCATTGGGCAATCCATTAGGAACTTCCCATCATTTTGAGTATGGTACCCAAGGTAAAGTGAATTCTTTATGGCTCCAGGCTAATGCAACAATATACTCATTAGTAACTCAACATGTCATTTGTGAAAATTGATCCTAGGTTGGGAAGATAACACCCCTCATCTCAATATAATACTCTACCCTAAACAAGAGCTCTACAAATGAGGAATTTAAACCATAAATATGGTATGAGTGAATTCAAAAAACAAAGATCGTTCTCAAAGTGCAGTCATCAGTGCCTTTGAAAACATTAACAATGATGCTGAAGGATTTATAATTGTTGTCAAATCCGTTAAACATGATTTTCAAGAAGTTGAATATGTTGAAAATATCCAAGATCGTATAGACTACAAGTCTTTCAGCATAAAGGCTACAAACAAGGAATTTGTGAACATAGAAAGCTTTTTGAAGGGACATATGGTCATGGCTGCTCTACATGCCGCAGGGGTGGGGGAACCCAATCCCTTGGCTTGAAATATCTACCATTATAATTAACCTAATCAAAGGAAATAAGTGGTTAGAAATGGACCAAAGGAGGTTTTTTAACTAATGATCTTAAATATTAATATATATTAAGAATGGAAAACAGAAGGGATTCTGATTACATTATAGTGGAAATCTCTAGCTGGTCTAGACATTCAGCTGGGAGGAATGGATGAGTTGTGGATCATTCCCTTGCTACTAAGCGACCTCACTTAGAATGTGATCATGGAATTTTAGGAGGTTGTGATAAACCTAGTTTAAATCATGTTTGTTGTATGATTATTTCTGCTCCTAGGATGAGGCTATTACCCTAGACCTAGCAAAGTTTATGATATTTTTCAAACCAATATCATGGGGTTTCCTTTGTTTTCATGTGAAAGTCACAGATATCATCTCCTCACTTGTAACCAGGATAGAAGATAGGGTGATAATCCCGTATGGTTGCATTTGGCTCCTACATGGAGGTCAACATCTTTAAGATCAGAAATCACTCAACCAGTATGTCATAGCCAAGGATTCCTTGATTTACACTATAGCAAGAGTAAGAGGTGGAGTCAAAGGTTAGGGTTCATCCTCCTAAGCCAAACCCAAATACTTTAAGGATGTTCTAAACTAGGATCTTCACCACCAGACCCTAAAGATCTTTCTAAACTTACATTTGTAGTGGAATAAGAAGCATAAATCCATTCTCTTGAAGTGTATAATGTTATATGTATATTTTTGGCTACATAATACGAACATCAAGTGACTATTTGTCGTTTCAATGCTTTTTGGCCCACAAAATCTTCTTTTTAGGAGTGGGTACACTAGAATTGGTTTCAAAATATTATGTTGCATTTCTACTCAAAAGGATTATTTATTTTTCTCTTCAATAAATTAAAAAACTGGAAGAAGGTTTTAAATTAGGGACCTTGGTTTCGGGGTCATTATGATCTCTCCTTTAAACCTTGGTTTCTATATTTTAATCCTCTCTCTATGTTGGATCTCACAACCCTAGTCTAGGTAAGGCTCCCCAATTTTCCCATCCATATGACACACATAGATATCTTAAAATATGTGGGAAACTTAATAGGTCACTTTATAAAAATCGACTCTAATAGGATTGCAAAAGGAATCCTCGCATTTGTTCGCATATGCATTGAAGTGTAAATCAATGTAAATGAAAATCCTTCTCAAATGGAGAGGTAGGGTTTATTCACAACTGGTGGATTATGAAAAAAAAATTCTTTGTAGGACTTGTTAGCATCCTGGTCACCTTCAAGATGTCTTTCCCTATTCGCAAGGACCGTATACACATCCATATGCTAAGGAAAATAATTTTGGCGGGAGAGATCTAAAAGAAACCAAAGGATAAAAGACAACTGCAACTCACGAGAAGGATAACATACAGAAATAGACGTCATCTAGTGTGAAATTTGCATCTTCAAACTCAACTCATATTGATGTTATGGAATCACAACCCTCAATAGATGAAGCTCATCCTTCAATCAATAAGCAAAGAGACTCAACCATAATTTTGGTAACATCAATGACTGGGCACAAGTGTACTCGCGAATCAAATCACTCATATAGTGACAAGGAAACAAAAGGTATACTAGAGCATTCAACAATGGAAGCACCTCAAGGAAATGCCATCATTGACTCATCTACATCTACTCCTGATAACCTCATAGAATGGATAGACGTTCAAAAGAGAAAAGGAAAGATGGAACAACCCATAAAAAATTATGGGATAAGGAAGGAAGTAAAGGTATCTATGTGTAGTGTGTGTATGGGAAGAATGATGTAATGTGATCTTCAGAAGTAACACAAACTTATTTACAAAAAAAAAACACTCCTCATCTCAATCACCTAGCCTATGCCCAACTGATGCTTCTCTTAAGACATATACAAATGTGTCTCCAATTCCTTATTCATTAGATTCTTGCAAATTATAATATGTCAATTTGATATATAAACTAGGGGAACATTAAATTCTATACATTGCTTATTATTTACATAGTACTATGTATTTAGTCACCCATCAATATTCCAATTTCCATAAAATTCTTTAGTTTGTTGAAGTGTAGGATTCTTTATTAACAATGCCATTGTGGGAACCTCCGAGCTCTTCCTATGTTGTTGAATGGAAATTGGTGCTAGGTATTATGATCTAAAATGGATCACAATATATATTTTCATGATTTTTAGTACTTTTAGGGTGAAGAAATAAAGTTATAGACCTATAGAGATTGTTTTAAGACTAATCTTGAAATTCACTACATGGGCCAAAAATGAAAAAAGAATGCCTATTTGGAGACCAAAAAAGCACATTTAGAGGGTTGAAAATAGCCATAATCAACATGATTGATTACCCAAAGGGTTTTTATATCTATTTCAAATTATCCGAAGATAACCTCAATTAGAATTGTTTTTGTTCAAGAAAGTTATCATATTTGTAAGTTGACTTATGTTTTAATCACTGCAATACCAAGTGGAACCCACATTAACTTCCATATTCCACACATGTGGATCTAAATAGGTATGGAGTTTTAAATAGGTATGGAGTTTCAAGTATAACCTAAAGGGTCACAAACCCTTACCCTATGCAATAGGTGCAAAATGCAAAAAATCATAAAACTGACCCTATTGATATCAAGGCTTGTTAAAAAACATAAGCCGCAAAGGAAGAATGGGGTTTGTTGCTATTGTGTTAATTTATTGTTCCATAGTTGAAAATAGAAAAGGAGTACAATATCAACAACAAGAATACCAGAGGAAGGAGGTGATCATATAGTAGCTAATCAACAATAGTGTCCACCGATTCCATAGTAAGTGATTATATTTTGGTTGTGTTTTGCATCTTATTTATCTATGAATAAAGGAAGAAGGCATAACCCTATTTATTATTGTAGTTTTAACTCATGGGTTTCTAAAAGGTACATCTTGACTTTAATGTGTATAGTGTCATGTTTTCAATGCTATAGCCTTTAAGCTATCTTAGTTATTTTTCATATTTAAAAAATTGTGATTCTAGTATTATAATTTGGTCATCTAAGTAATCACTACATAGTAGAGCATAAGATCATTGCTCCCACATTACCATTTTAGGATATGTTGTGATATATTGTCTTGCAAAATGTCTCAAGATCCTAGACTCCATACCATCCTCTTCATTAGATCCATATCAACCTCCATTTCAGATCCATGTCATCCCTGCCATGTCATTATCCTAGCACATCTAGATATTTTGATATTCAAATATATGTGCTATCCAATATCTAGAAAAAGCCATAAAATCCCATTTAGATAAAAATTTTGATTCTGAAGTTCTAGTCTCAAAATCATCATCCTTAAGGGATGCCACCCTATTCACTGCATCAACATGAACATGCTCATGGTTTCCATGTCAACATGCCACATCATCTAACCCCGTCCATGTTTCTTTGTTAATGCCACATCAACAGTCATGTCAACTACCACATCACATGCTACATTTTCCTCTCTGACATCTAGATATGGGTTTCTCGAAAGGATGAGTTTCTAAGAAGTTTTGAAGTTCTGAACTTTCAAATCTAGATTTTATCAAGTGAGTAACTGACAAATGGCATACTTTTCAAATTCTAGATTCTTCTAGAACTATAGGGGACCATTTTCGCTATTATAAGTTATAACACCCTCCAAAATTTTTCTATATTCCAATTTTGGAAACAACCTTCTATTATGTGCATTGTTCCTTTGGTCATCAAGTTCCATATTATGGTTTTACACATGTTTCAAGTTTCCATGTTCCTTCCTAAGTGTCATTGGAATAAAAATAGCAATGGAACATTCTAGATTCATAGTACAATTTATATCCACATAACGACACTTTTGGTCGCAACTGCACACACTTTGTTCGTAGTACTTGCACAATGTTTTTGAAATAGAGTTTTTATGTATATTTCTAAGTCTTGGGTCCTGTTTAAGTTTTACAAATGATTTGAGATGTGTCACTTTCAATTATACCACTATCTCATTGTGTTTTGTCCATGTTTCACCTTTCCAGACTCAAACATTTTTTTGACCTTGCTGGCCAACACTCTAGGCTAGGAAGAGCACTTTGTGCACTCCTAGGGCCTAGTGGAGAGCCTCCTTATCAGTTATAACTAAACCTTGCACCAAACCTAAACCTTCCTCCTTCTCCAACACACAACGCACTCCGAGTCAACAACCCTCCTTGTCCTCCCTCGCTACGCCAACCTTGCATATGTCTCCTAGTTGGGCATATTGCTCACTCTTAGTGGGAAGTGATACCTTCCCTTGAGCCTCACAAGTGCACCCTGTGGCCTCCTTGTGGCCCTAGCTCTCCTTTCCAGTGCACAACACATCCTCAATTAACATTCATGCTACCTTTTCGCTTGGAATTTTTCCTTGCACCTTCCATTAGGTTTCCTCTTTCTCGAGAGTTGCGCATGGGATAATGTCAATGATCAATGAAGCCCTCCTTATCTCTTACAAGTGTGCCTTGTGCCAAGAAGACCTTTCACTCTTCCCCTTTCACATTGTTGATCCACAAACAAAAAAACTACATGTAACATGATAGAATATGATATGTTTGGGCTAATTTTTACTTTTCATAGTGATCTATATTTGCAAGTGTTTTAAATAGAGGATGCCAAGCATGGGTGAGGAGATCTATCAAAGAAGTTACCCAAGGAAGAATTTTGAAGTCAAAAGGCACAAAGATACCATGTTGCGATAATTGTAAGAATAAGGGATTCTAATGATCAAAGTGAATCATTAAGACTCCATAATCTCTTGAGACCTTTTGGAGGGTAGAAGAAAATCACATGCAAGACCTGTTATAAATATTTAATACATAGTGGTAGCATCGCCACTTCTCAAAAAGTTCTATGTACAAGTCACCATGATTCCAAGTCATCAATGTCAATGACTTGTCACGTTGTCTTCACATGATATAATTTTCTAAATATTGTAAATGTAAATATGTGGAATTCCAAGCATCATATATGGACAAAAGAGTCACATGGAGAAGTTAAAAAGTCATATAGAAGTCCAAAGGTCACATTAGAAGTCAAAGAGCCTTGAGGGAAGTTCAAGAGTCATAAGGATGTGAAATGTCATTCCTCTTGTTATAAAATAAGCCTCATTACTCAAAGAAAATACTTTTCACCTTGGCTTCTCCAACTAGGAATTAGAGAGGAAGATAATTAATTTGGAGATCAAGCAGTGGCTTAAAACTCTAGTATTGGAGCTAGTGGTGTTTCATTGTATCAATGGATCTTGGAACTTTCGCTTAATATTTGAAGCTCATTCAACCAACACATTTTCATGTGTATGTCGTGAATGTTTTAAGACTATTGTTTAGATGTTTGTGTTATATGTTGGCATTCATGTGTACTAAAGAACTAGAACTATTTCATTAGTTTGGTGCTTATCTTATTGAGTATGTGTTGCAATGATTTTAATGATCATTATATCTATGTGAACTATTTCACTTAATTTTTAATAATTATTTCATATGTATGTGCATGTGTCTTTACTATAATAATGTTGTTACTTTTCTCCTAAACACTCACTTTTTATTTCCCTTAGGTGAAAGAACCTTGAGACATTTGCAATTGAACACTTCACAAGGCATATTTACTTTATCATTCAAAAGTACATGTGCATTTATCTCTTATGCTAAATACTACAACCAAGACAAAACTTTAAGAAAATGGCAGCTGGGCTACATTTCTGAATGGGGCTCCTATAGAAAATGATGTGAGGTCTAATTAGGAAATAATATTGGGGAGATCACCTATATGTTGGTGGGATCCGTCACTGATAGGTACCGAGATGTCCAAATATCTAAATATATAGATATATAGAACATCTTATCATTGTTGTTATTTTCACCTTGGCCACCTTTTAGATAAGGCCATAGTTAAGGATCCCATAGGCCCATGTGACTAGGGGTTGGGGCTAAAAACTACCATCCCCAAATTTTCAAAAATATAGGCATGTATCCTAAATGTTTTTGGCTTCCTAAATATCATATATTTTAGTAAAATTAGCATATGCTTTTGCATAACTCCTTTGAGGATTCCAATGCTAAAATGCATCCAAGAATCTTGACAATTAAGGCGTCACCCAAACAATTCCTATGAGGAAAGTGAGGCCACAAGCCAATTACCCATTTTTTCCCCTCTAAGTAAATCCTTCCTCTCATACTTCATCAGGTGAGAACTATAACACCATCCTCCCATATCTACCCAAGTAATAGGCCAACTAGGGTCAACATGTGACAAGAGGCTACTATGATATGATTCAACCTCCTAGGTATCCTTAAGGAAGTGGAATAGACAAAAACACATCGAACATACATTCCACATCAATAACCACACTCTCAAGAGCCATCCCAACCACACAAGTATAATTCCCATGGATCCCACTGAGTTTTTAAGCCTTTAAACCTCTGGATGCTCCATGATATGGGAATGCCAACGTCCAGAGAGCTTTGGATGCTCCAATAAGCCTGTATGATTGCATCTAGGGACTATTTCCAATACAAATATGCTAGAGTTAATGATATTTAAGGCATGTTTCAAGCCCAAAATTATGACCACTACCCAAAACTTGTTGTAACTTATGGAATCAATTAAACACATGATGACAAGACTAATAACCCAAAAACTAACTCTAGGACAGGCTTGACCATCCCCAACTAGGACTACAATTATGTCAAACACTTGGCATCAATGTAATCTACAGGTCTAGAATACAAGACAAAGCATGAATCACTGAAAAATCTTATGAGACATGACAAGAAGGATCGCCATCTTCTCCCTTGAACTGTTATGACACAAATTAGGTCTTGCACTAATCATTTTAATAATTACAAGTAAATAATTGAAATAACCATGACATAAACCAATCCCTTAACCATGCTTATAACCACCATAAAACCATGAAAATAAAAGCGAGATAAAAACCATTAAATCCACATATAAATAAGTAAAAAAACAAGAGAACTTAAATTTTATTAAACATAGGAAAATCTAATCAAGTTCGGGATTTCCAAGTACCACCCGACCATATACATGGTTGAACCAAAAATTTCTTTCAACTAGTCACTCTCATTCCATTTTCCAAGCATGAATGTGGGATGTCATGGATAAACCAATCCAAAAACAACCAAGCGAATCTAGAGGTTAAGCCACCTCTACCCTCATGAAACCATGATCACACCAAAACTGATGTTGCGATCACAAAACTAAACCAAACTTATAATTTCATCATTAATCCATCACTATCCTTGAGGAATTTTCTGTCTCCCTATCTCTCAAGATTTACCGCAATCCAATCCTGAATCACGAGGCCCTAAACTGAGACATCTGCCTCAGGGTTTACCATGTATCCCGCAAAAATTGGTCAAGGGATTCCTTGACCTTTGGTATCAACCTTGAGGCCACCTCTGCCCTAAGTTTTGAAATCCATATGGCAATTCTAAAGATAAAAATGAGATCAACATCCCAACACACCATGACATCTATAAAAAGGAAAGGCTAGGCTGAAAACAACTATCATAAGCTGGAAAAACCATACCACCAATAGTAAGAGAACCATATACCAACATGCAAATCCATGTCAAAACCAACTAGGAAATCACACATGCAATATGTTACCTGGAAGTATTCATGTTGAAGCTTCTTAATCCTTCTCTTCCTTGTTGGATCCTTGCTTTCCTTCCTTTCCTTTTCTTTCTTTCCTTCTTTTCTCTAAGGTTAGAGTGCTCCAAGAAAACTCCAAGTGTCCAAGAGTGATCAAGAGAGAGAGAATAATGAGAGAGATTCAAAATTGAACTAACCAAGTTTACACAGACCAAGCCCTACCAACTAATCCTCATAAACCTTTTTATCAATGAGGCCTCTATTTTCTTCAATTTCCATTATTTTCCTCCACACATGAAACCTATGACATTTCACCTCCCTTTTCTCCTATTCTCCTTTATTGTCATAAATAAGTGTGCCAAAAATGCCTTTTTTCCTTTTCAATGCCTTTTCCAATTTCCTCAGCCAAAATAAACTGAATGAACACTCACACTAGCATGCCTTGCCCAACATTCAGCTTGGGATATGTGTCCCTTACCCGTGGTCTTATTTTACCTTTATTAACTTTTATTACATATAATTTTCACTAGGGATGTTACAAGCATAGTGTTCCAAGCCTCTCATAAAATTAGTTATGGATATCTTTATGGCATATATCTAAGAGGTACAACCCTTATAGTCTCTCCATACATATTAGGTCCCTACATCATACTTTGCTTACACCATAGATGTTTCACACTCCCTTTAGGAATAATTGTAGGAAAACATCGATGTTTTCTTATAAACCATAGTAGGTTAAGCTCTAGCTACTCAACTACTAGCTCCTTGGGAAATGATACCATTTTAAATATATTTCCAGGTTATGAAAACCTCCCAAAGAATTCACCAATTATTTCATTAGTCCTTAACAAGATTTTTAAGTATTTTTCAATGAAGTTTCCTATGAAGACTACTTCCTCTATAACTTTAATCCAATTAATATTTTTACCTCAGTCAAATAGGTTACTTCAATATTCCTACTAAAATATAGTAGGATTTAAGCATATTTTGCCTATAAAACCAACCAAACCACTGTAAAAAACCATATTATCTTCTCAAATGGTTTCCCTCGAGGCTCTAAAATCGAATTTTGAGAATTGGCTAAGCTAAAGCAGTTTCTTCTCCATTATGTGAATTTTTCAACTATCAAGTCTAAAACCACTTACTATCACAATTAGAGAGTTCAGTTAGATGGCTTACTTCTTGAAGAAAACAATGTACTCAAAACTATGAATAGTTACTTGTACATAGACATATGGCTTTGCATAATCTAAATATTCTTTGGGCCTAACAAATAGGTTGAGCCTAAGTTCCATGGTTGAACTAAGCCAAGGAATTTACCCCAACGATATAAGATATTCATTTATGAAATGCATCTAATAATTTTTATTCCAAAAGGACATAAAATAGTTATTGAATTACATAACTCTCTATATATGACTCCTTAACATTTTCATCTCTTGAGAAAGCCATACAGGCATATTCACTAAGAGGTTAGCACTTCCATGATTATCCCTGGCAATTAACCATTTTATGTGTCGTTTATGATTTAATCAAACTAGTCTTACAAGTAAGCATGAACCACCGATTTATGACAACATATAAGCAAAGTAATGTACTCTACATTACACATAATAATTTACATATGATATATTGAGCATTAAACACAAGTAATTCATAGTAAACATACATAATAAGTATACACAATATTATGAGCAACATCCATTACTCAATCACGTAATTGGGGTACTTCTCTTCTATAATTAACCACAAACTAGTTACAAACCTTAAATGTTCCTCCCAACTATAAACTACATTGATCCATAAACTGTATTGGATATTCCACTAGATAGTTCATCACAATACATCTAATAAAATTATAGGTAAAAATATGAAATATACACTATTAGAGTTTTATTTCTCTTTAGATTTCTGGATCTATAGTTTACTGTTAATTTCATACACATGCAAATTAAAACTATGTAGAAAAATAGAGAAACAAAATAAAAACTCACAAACCATGATTTTGACATAAGATATAACCTAGGAAACCCTTTTGGGAGAAAGCCTAGCTAGAAGGTGAGTCTGATCTACTCTCTTTCTCTAAATAAAAAATGGTTGTCAGTACAAGGAAGTATGTTTTGTGGCCAATGGGATACTATAGTACACAAATATTTTTTGTGTACTCTATCTCATATATCTCTCAACTAGTTTTTCTCATCTATGGAACAAGCACACTTAAAAAGAATGGAACCACTTTTCCTCCTAGTACCTTGGTTATAACACAATCCAATAGCTTACCGGTGTTTAGATTTGAATACCTCAACTCTTAACCATAGTTATAATATGGACTCCTCTAGAGTCTTCTTCATCATAATCATGTGGCTATTCCATTTTCCATGAATTATGAGGGTTGATATAGCATCCTCTCGAATTATGGTGGTGAAAACAAGAAGGTAAACTTATGAGTGGCATAAATTTTTGATATGAACTTTGATTGAGGCAATTATTGTTCCATTGGAAAGGCTTCTATGTGTAGAATATTTTCAGAAGGTGATACACTAATGAAAAAAAATTACCCTCGAAAAAAGTTGTTTAATGCTTCAAAATTCTCTCAAAAGGTTTCAAAGCCCAATTTTCCAAAATCGATCCCATCGATAAAAATGGTCCTATGAGCTAATTCCTCCACTTTTTATACTCTAAAATAATTGAGATGCATGAAAAATAATATAATGGTCCAATCAATATCATACACTTATCTAAGGCTCTTAGTAGTGGGTCATCCTCCAGTTGGGGTTTTAACTCCATAAGGAAAAAAGGATCACCTCAAGCCAACTATGGACTCAGTCCATACCATACAAGTACGAGGCTAGGAACCAACTCTAGTAGCCTCCTTAACCATACCCATGTATCCCCCACCTTTCAAAACAAAATATAGTGCACCCCTTTTCTCCATTTATAGTCCATCAGGTCATGCCATTACTTATTCATAGGATTCAAGTGTAGAACAAACATGAAGTCTCAAAGAATTGTATTTCCAAGGGTTCTAATGCAACCATATGGTTGCCACACCCTAAACACCTTCGGGACTATTTCACCCTTATAAGCCTTCAAAGCTCCATGCCCACATATACATATCAGAAGCATTAATTTATGCTTTAGTCTCTGAAGACAGACCACAACACATTATTGGATGTTTATTTAATAATTGGGTCCACTTAAACTATCGGGACTCCACAACACTATCAAGAGTGTTAATATGCACTCTAGTTATAAAATCCCCGGGCAACACTTTGTATCAAAATACACAGGGGCAAAGAAAACCCCGCTCTGAATATATAACCAGATCTCAAGATTTATACGCCTGCTTCTATAAATATTGGTGGGTCCACTCTTGATCCATCGCCTTCCTATTGTGCCGCTTCAATCACCGATCCCTGATCGACTAATCTCCATCGTTCATTCCCTTTTCCAATCCAACGGTTCACAACTATTTTGGGTGGACAATTAACATGGGGATTAACCGCCCAATAAAGTGATTTCCTTATTCACCCTCGCTGCTACGTGTCAAAGGTTGAATGGGATCTGGTGACCACCATTCAATACCCCTTACAGTTCATCAACCACCCAAAATACCACGCACTGTAAAAAAACTGCTTTCAAGATCCAACGGTCATGGTTGATCACGATCTAATGGCTACGATTTGATCGCATATCGCATAGTCGCAATCCTCCAAGCTAGGATCTATCCACTCTAAAGTGTGGATCTGATATTCTTATGGACCCAATATGGATATAAGCCGCCCTTTATAAAATTTCAAGTCCGGATTTCAAATCCTGCATATAAATCTTCACCAGAATCAATATTCATATGAATGGATATCTCCCTTTCCAAACATTCCTTTGATCTCAATAATTCCTTTTCCATCCTTCTGACATATCCTTTGGATGTCATCTGACTAGACATCTTCCTTCACTTGACTGTAACTTTTCTCTTTGTTCTTCATATGATTGTGGGTAGTCATCTTTTTACCTGTTGATTTGATAGTTTCCACTAACTGCTTGTCTTCCTTCAAGTTTACATGACGTGCAAATATACAACAATCATCAGTTTTTAAAATACAATACCTTTCATCCTCTTTTGATGCTTCAAGTGTTTGGTGTGGAGCCTGATTATCTTATGTATTCAAAGGTATCACCGCATCGAACCCGCGTTGCCGCCCATAAAATATTCATTGCAGGGGGGGTCTAGGGGGGCGCGGTTGTGACCTTTTGGGAGCCCCTCCCCTAGCGGGGGGGATCAGGGGCAATGCCCCCGAAGCTTAGAATAATGTAAAATTGACTTATAAAATGTTGTAATTTCGTAGTCAATTTGGGCCGTTCATTTGGCGAAGATCTGACGGCAGAAGTTATGTTTAATTTAGGGTTTTTTGCCATAGAAGGCAAACCCTCCTTATATATGAGGAAATTGTATTGCGTCTATGTAGATCTATATTACAAGTGAGGAAGAGAGAGGAGATTGAGAGCGAAGAGGGAGTTACAGCGGATCTTTTGTAGGTTGTATCTCTTCAGTCTACTAGATAATATAAAAAGAAGGACTAGCTGTTTCTCCTTGGATGTAGCCCAAACTATGTGAACCACGTATATCCGTGTCTCTCTTGTTTTATGCATTTTCTGTGTTTATATTTCTGCTATATTTTATGTGTTCCATTTCTCTGTAATATACAATTTTCTAACAACTAATATTAGAGCTGAAGGTCTATTTGGATGATAAACTCACAAGAGAGAAGGGTTCTTGGTTCGAGTGGGAGGAATGGCGGAAGATGGTAGGTTTAGGTTCAAAACATTCAACAACCAAAACTACGAGCTATGGAAGATGCAGATGGAAGATTATGCAGATGGAAGATTATTTGTATCAGAAAGATCTATACCTACCATTGAGAAGAAAGACAAAGAAGCCAATGAGTATGACAGACACGGAATGGAATATTCTCGACAGAAAGGCACTTGGAACAATATGGCTGTGCCTAGTGGCATCGGTAGTGTTTAATATTTCAAAGGAAATGACACCAGAGGGTTTAATGTTGACATTGGCCAAACTATATGAAAAACCCTCAGCCTCAAATAAGGTATTTCTTATGAAGTGTTTATTTAATATGAAGATGTCAGACGATGGATCTATTGGAGACCATTTAAATGATTTTAATACAATTATAAGTTAGTTAAGTTCTACAGGGGTAACTTTTGATGATGAAGTTAGGGCTCCTTTATTTATGTGCTCATTTCCAGAAAGTTGGAATGGTTTAGTTATGGCCATTAGTAACTCTGTCTCTAGATCTAGTACTTTAAAGTTTGATGATGTTGTTGGTGCAATCCTTAGTGAGGAAATGCGACGAAAAAGCTCCGGTGAGACATCAACTAATGCTTTGACTACAAAGACTAGGGGAAGAAAAATGGAAAGAGGAAAGAGACTAGGATACCACAGTAATTCAAGAAAAGGCAGATCCAAGTCTAGATCGGGGATAGTGTGTTGGAAATGCGAGAAGAAAGGACACCTGAAGAAAAACTGCAAGTCTCAGAAGGGAAAAGAAGGAGACACACAACAAGAAACTAAGCATGATGCGAATGTAACAGGTGATGTGTTGCAATATGCCTTGATTCTTTCATTAGAAAATATTATTGATGCCTGGGTGGTAGATTCAGGGGCCTCATTCCATGCCACACCTGATGGGAAACATTTTTATGATTATGTTCAAGGATATTTTGGACAGGCTCGATTGGGTGATGACAAACCCTGTAAAATCATTGGAATGGGTACAATTTTCATAAAACAACAAAATGGAAATCAATGGCTATTGAAGGAGGTAAGGCATGTTCCAGATCTGAAGAAAAATCTTATTTCAATAGGGCAGTTGGGACATGAAGGTTACATAACTACTTCCACAGATAAAACCTGGAAGGTCACTAAAGGATCCTTGGTAACAGTGAAAGGAGGAAAGGTTGGTACATTGTATTTATGAAATGGTATTTCTAATTCTGTTAATGCTTTAACCTCTACAGGAGAAGATATGGCATTGTGGCATCATAGGCTCGGACACATGAGTGAGAACGGGATACAGACTCTTCAATCAAGAATTTTTTTGCCAATTTTGAAGCATGTTGATTTAAAATTCTGTGAGAATTGTGTTTATGGAAAACAGAAGAGAGTCAAATTCCTTAGAGTGGGGAAAGAAAAGTAGAGCGAAAAATTAGAATTTGTGCATACAGATGTATGGGGACTTGCTCAGGTATCATCTCTTGGTGGCTCTTGTAATTATGTTACTTTTATTGATGATCCAACCAAAAAATCTTGGATTTATTGTATTTGAAATAAATCTGATATATTTGATAATTTCAAGAAATGGAAAGCTTTGGTAGAAAATGGGACAGGAAAGAGGTTGAAGTGTCTCATATGAGACAATGGAGGTGAATATTGTAGCAAAGAGTTTAATAGGTATTGTTCAAGGAATGGAATTTGTAGAGAGAAGACAATTCCGGGAACACCACAAGAAAATGGTGTGTGAGAAAGGATGAACAGGACAATCATGGAGCGTGCAAGGTGCATGAGACTGCATGCAAGATTTCCTTTATAATTTTGGGCGAATGTTGTAGATACTGTTGTCTATCTAATAAATAGAGGGCCTTCAAGTTCCTTGGATGGTGGTATTCCAAAGGAGGCATGGACAGGTAAAAAGGTAAACTACTCTTTTTTAAATACTTTTGGTTGTCAAGCCTTTATCCACATTAATAAAGAAAATAGAACAAAGCTTGAGGAAAAAAAAAAAAAAAAATGTACCTTTATTGGATATGGTGTTAATGATTTTGGTTATCACTGTTATGATTATGAAAAACACAAAATCATTAGGAGTAGAGATGTTATATTCAATGAAAATGTTTTGTATAAGAATCAACTACAGGAAAAGAAACAGGAAAAAGAAAACAAAGGATACACAGTGCTTGACGATATCACAAGAAAAGTGATGGTGCCTGAAAATCAAAATGATCAATAGCCAGAACAACAACCACAACAACAACAAGCACTTCAAACACCTAAAAGTGGTGTTACAAGATCTACTAGGATAATTAAACCCCTTGAACGATACTCTCCTTCATTATATTATGTATTGTTGACTGTTTCTAGTGAACTAGAATGTTATGAAGAAGTAGTGTAGGTAGAAACCAGGAAGAAGTGGGAGCAAGCCATGAAAGAAGATCTCGGGACTTAGTCAGATTGCCTGCAGGTAAAACAACATTGCAAAATAAATGGGTTTGCAAGTTGAAGGAAGATGATGGAGGTAGAAAAAGGTATAAATCTAGACTTGTGGTGAAAGGTTTTTCACAGAAAAAGGGTATAGACTTTGATGAAATATTTTCTCCTGTTGTTAAAATGACTTCAATCAGAACTATTTTAAGTCTAGTAGCAGTTGAATTTTGCATCTTGAGCAGCTAGATGTAAAGACAACCTTTCTCCATGGGGATTTGGAGGAAGAGATATATATGCAACAACCACAAGGATATGAGGTAAAAGGGAAGGAGAAACTAGTGTGC
>APFE030819751.1:1502-50692 GCA_000404065.3 Pinus taeda | reverse complement strand
TTTATCAGGAGCTTTAGATTTACAATCCCTTCTGAAGTGCCCTTCCTTACCGCATTTCCAACGCACCACCTTTATAGGTTTTCCTGGAGATTTAGATCTCCCTCTAGATTTAGATTCCCACTCGATGACTTATTTTTGTTTCTGTTCTGGGACCGTCCTCGTACAGACAAGGCATCACCATTCTGGTTGTCCATATTTTTCCGTCTCATCTCCTCCGTCAGCAAGGCTGAGACTATTTCATCAAACTGCCAAGCAGTTGCATTGCTACCTATTGCAATAACCAGACTATCCCATGAATCTGGTAGAGAACACAACAGAATGATTGCACTATTCCTCATATGAATTTTCAATCAACAGTATGATAACTGACTTACCACAGTATTAAATGCATTCAGATTGCTCTGTCCACCGAGTGTCCATCTTTCATCCTCAGGTTATACAGCTTTTTCTGCAAGAATAGTTTATTCACCAGAGACTTAGATTGGTATAAAGTCCCTAACTTGTTCCACAGAGCCTTCGCCGTAGCTTCCCTGATACATTCAACAATACTGAATCTGAGACACACAATCGTATTGTGCTCTTTGCCTTCCGATCCAACTTCTTCCATTCTTCATCGGTAACTCCCGTTGGTTTAGTACCCAGATCTACCGCGATCCACTGATCTTTATCCACCAACAGATCCTCCATCTTGAGTTTCCACAACTCAAAACTCTGACCATTGAACTTCTCAATCTCTAGCTTTCCGCTGCTCGCCATCTTCTTTCACCACCAGAATCGATCTCGCAGATCTCCCACTGAACAGGGTCTACCACAGGCCTGAGCGAAACCCCTCAGCAACATAGGCATCCCCTTGAAGCCAAAACAGCTCTGATACCAAATGTAGGTTTTAAGCCCATATAGAAATTACCTGCATACGAATTCTAAATGACAGGAAAAATAAAAATGCGAGAGCATAACACATAAAACACGTATAGACAGAGATTTCCCAATGGATCCCAAAACCGGGACTACTAGCTTGATTTTTCATTATGTTCCTTTCAATGTTATAATACATATTTATACATGCCGAAGCATCCAATACCATGGATCGAAGATCATCGCGTCTAAAACCATGGACCGAAAACCATCGCGTCCAAAAACATGTGCGAAAATCATGGACAAAACCATAGGTGGGTCCGCCCAACCTAACATAGGGTCCAAAACCAAAATTTTCTGGGGCGCTGCCTCGGACCCCATAAAGTGGGGTTACGGGTACCCCTCAAACCGCCTGTTAACTATGTGGAAAGAATATAACACAACCCAACAAAGCTTTATGAATCTCTAAGGGTATTTCCTTACTAACAATACTAGGGTCTATATCTTCAAACGATATATTCTCAGCTATAGGACCCTCTTGCAGAGATACATAACATTTTTTAGGCTTACCTGATCCTGATGCTCCTTTATATGATGTTTTCTTCTGCTTAACAATCCTCTCAAAGTCAAGCACTGGGTCAGCTGGTGATTTCTGAGGATTTCTCCAAGTATGCCTCACAAACTGAGCCAGAAATGTAATGTGTAGTCGCCACTAGGTTGGTTCTCCAGTAGAGTCGCTAGATAGATGATTACAACCAGAAATGTATCCAGAGTTTGTCTATCATCAAAGCTGGAACTGTGTCATTTTCCTAGGGAAGCTAAGCTTCAATCTCCTCTCCCCGGCAACGATGCCAATTAATGTTATCACCCCAAGAAACTCTCCTAGGTTGTAGCTCAAATATGCTCGGGAACATTACAAGTTCAACTTATTGTTGCAAATGGATGAATGGAAGGAATGATGCTTATTCAAACCAGATAACCACTTCTGCTTTGCTTGACTCCAGACATGCGTGGACACCCCCAGACTACAAGGCTTTAGACCACCAATTACTCACAGTTTAAAGCTAGAGTGACTATGGAGAATACTAACCACACCAGCAGATGCACAAGACCATGTGATGGCTGGTTGCAGCCAATAAAGAAGTCTGCAAATATAATTCTCTAATGTGTAGATAGGATGACAACTCTCTGGCATTAGGTGAAAAGAAACCTGGATAATTCATTCACTGACACATACAAGACTTTAACATAGAGATAGAATGACAGCTCCTCTAATGCCAAACATCAAGAGTTTAGGAAAACATCATATCAGGCATAGCTTAGAACAAAAGAAGAATGAAAGGTGCGCAATCGAGAGAAAAATAAGCTTGTATCAGCTGAAAATGAAGACGAGACGTTGCAAGTATCAAAGTAGTTACAGTCTCTAGAAGTTGAACCTTACATCAAAACAACAACCATCAACCCTGATTACATCTTGTTTCTGGGTATATATAGAGTTTGAATACAAAGGCACTCAACCATTCTGAGTATGGGAAGGTCATAATTGACCACCAACCGCTTTAACTACTTGATGGAGTCTATGGTGCAATTTTCTTGCTTCAGTGGATGAATTTGATCTTCTCGGGTGCTTTGTTGTCCTTCTCGGGCAAGTGGAGTGTCGTATGGGATGAAGTTTCATAACTATTAAATGCGTTCACCTACTCGGGCTTTGTCCTTTTCCTCCTCAACCATGTTGTCCATGGAACATAGTTTTTGAGGAGGAAATGCATTTGGTACCGAAAATTGATCACCTTCGTCCTTTCGGGAGCATGGAATGGTTAAGGTATGTGGACTGCACAGTGGGTGGAATAGTTAGATGGTGGGGCTAGACTGGCCGTTGGATTAAGGGGATAGATGGTGGGGATTGCTTGGCCTGGGGGCATCGAGAGATATGGGAGCGAGGCAAGCGTGGGACATTGGATCTCAGGAAGATAGATCTAAAGGCTATCAGATGGAGGAGGCGTGCAGGAGCTAACAGGTGGGGACGGAGGACGGGTGGTAAGCTATTTTTGTTGCACCGCTTTTGGACACAGGACGGTAAAAGGACAGTGGCATGCGATTCCATTCAAAGGGTGATGTTTGGTAGTGGGGAAATGAAAAAACCGCTTTCCATCGCGCATTATCGTCCTCGCAGTTTGAAGGTGCGGGGAAAGTGACTGTCGTCCGATCGCGGTGGAGATGATTGGATAGTGAGGGAACGGTTGCACGAGTTTCTGCGATGAGAGCCGTTAGATCAGGGTGGTAGAGATCAATAGCTGGGGTTACGGTGAAGCTTTTATGGAGGCACGTGGTTGTGTGGGCGTGGGTTTTATAAGGTTTCATGTATTAATGCCCGAGGCTTGAAAAGGGCTTTAATATGATTTTCAATGAAAAAGCATGGGAAATAAAGACCAAAGGAGGGTGAGAGAGGTAGAGGAGAAGGTGAGGGAAACCACTATAAGCCTTTTTTTTAGCATGACCACAGACAAAGTGTGCTTCCAACTTCAAAAAGTCAATGTTATATAGTAGAGCTAACAAGGGCAGCAACACCGCCCGTAAAATATTCGTTGCAGGGGGGTCCGAGGGGGCAGCTGTGACCTTTTGGGAGCCCCCCCTGGTAGGGGGATCGGCGGCAACACCCCTAAAGCTTAGAATAGATGTAAAATTTCCTTGTAAAATGTTGTAATTTCATAGTCAATCTAGGTTGTTCATTAGGCGGATATTTGACTGTAGAAGTTATGTTTAATTTAGGGTTTTTTCCCTAGAAGGCAACCCCTCCTTATATATGAGGAAATTGCATTACATCTATGTAGATTTGTATTATGAGTGAGGAAGAGAGAGGAGATTGAGAGCGAAGAGGGAGTTATATTGGATATACTGTAGTTTGTATCTCTTCAGTTTGCTGGATAATATAAAAAGAAGTACTAGCTGTTTCTCCGTGGATGTAGCCCAAACTTGGTGAATCTCGTATATCTGTGTCTCTCTTGGTTTATGTGTTTTCTGTGTTTATATTTCTGCAATATTTTATGTGTTCCATTGCTCTGTAATGTATAATTTTCTAACATCAAGCACCAATCTTCCATCATAGATTTTATGGATTTCAGCAGATCCTTCTTTCTGTGAATCCATTTCTTTGAATATCTCCTTCTCTAACAAATCAATATGAATTTGTTCAAGTTCCCTGAACTTATTCATCAACTTGCCATTCCACCTCTATTGCAATAGCTTCCACTTGACCCTTTTCTTCATTCTCCATCTGTATCTTTGGTCTTCATCTGTCTTCCTTTGTATTGTCAGACTAATCTCTTGTTCTTCATTCTATTGTCTGTTGCTATACTTCTTCAATCTAATGCCTTCCTCAAATTCATTCTCATGTTGTTGATCATCTCTTTTAAATTGTTGATTTCTTCCATCTTTATCTTGCTGGATTAATACTTCTATTTCCTTCATGTCTCTGAGGACATAACTTCCTTGTTGTACCTGATCTTCCATTTCACCTTCAAATAATCTCTGCTCATTTTCTCTGATTTCAGCATCATATTTATTAATGATGTCTTCCATACCTATAGTCACATGATTAACTAAAGATTCTAAACATTTACTTAACTCTATAACTTTTTGCAATGGGCTCTCACTATATATGCCACACCATCCTTGAACAAGTGATACATATTTTCATCATGGTAAAAGACTGATTTCCGGTCATACAAATATGGACTACTCAACACCACACCTGAAATATCAAGTGATACCACATCTAACTCTACTTCGTCAACAAAATTTGCAGTGATTGCAAACTTAAACAAACATTTTCTTGTAACCAATAAACTGGTGTCTCTTGTTATACTCCCAAGGGGTTTGGTTTATGGTGAGGTACAGTTTCAAGATTCAATCTATTGACTAAGTCTTCAGAGATTAGATTCTCTTGTGACCCACTATCGAAGAGTGTGTCAAACTTGGTGTGCTTAGATATGACCCTAACATGAAATAACTCAATTCGTCTCTTTTCATCTGGAGTAGTTGTACTGTTACAGTTTTGTGAACTAGTGCTTGCAATATCTTGTTTTCCTTTGATTCCCATGATAGTGGTTTTGTTTTTGTCACCTTATTCAGAACCTAAATCTTCTTGAGTGATAGCAGTGGTTTTTTGTTTCCCTTTATTATTGAACTTATTTGGTCTCATTTCTAGATGGAGTTTCCAACAATGATCCTCATTATGTCCCTCTTTTGAACAATGTTTATAGATAACTTTCTCCCTTCTTTCTTCACACTTTCATTTTTCTTTCCTTTCCATTTTCCACCCTTTTCTTTCTCCTTACCTTTAGGTGGCTTTTTATTACTACTGTCTACATACTTGTTCTTTCCTCTAGATTCAAGATGTGTGGCTTGCACACGTACTTCATCCAAATTAATTGGATTGAACATAAGAATAGTGTGTTTAAGATAGCAATGTAAACCCCTAATGTATTTCAGAAGTGTTTCTTGGAAATTCAAAATCACTCCTAATAACAAATCCCTTTTCGTAAACTACCATGTATAATCTTGGACTGTTTGGCCTTTAAGATGCCTAAAATTTTGCCAACTCATAATGGATTTTTACATATAGGCTAAAGGATAAAACTGTCTTTTAATTATAGAAACAAATTCAACCTACCATGGATTCACATTTCCTCTTGAGTCTTTGCTTCCCACCAAACTTGTGCAGCTCCTTCTAGCCTCAATGAAGCCAACTAGATGGTCTTCTTGAAGGTTCTAAATTCTGCAGTATACCTCCAACTATCAAATCCAATTGTCCAACTTTTTCGCATTCACCTCTCCATTCTACATGGGAAGTTCAATTTTTATGTCTAATTTCAATAATTGAGTATTTCCTTTTGGGGTTTTGGAATGAGTATGGACAGTTTTAGTGGTGGTAGTGGAAGATGATGTTGTGTGAGATGGTGAAGATGATGAGGAAGATGATGAGGATGGTGGAGATTGAGGTGGCTTTCCACCATTCCTTTTGGAGTTCTTCTTCTCATATTTTTTGTCCTTTGAGCTTCCTTCTCCATGTGGAGGTTTAGAACTCTCTCCAACCATTCTAGTGTTCCTCTCTTCATAAAGGAATTTAACCATCTCAGTCAAAGTATATAAAGCTTTCTTGAATTCTTCCTCTTCTGGAGAGGGACCTTCAAGCTCTGTTTTTCCAGACATAATGGCTATGGATTAAAGCTTAGAAATTGGTATTGATTGTACCTCTTCAATCTTAGTTGAAGACAAAACTTGAGGAGTTTCAAGTGAAACTGGAATTGGAACTTTGGGTGGTGGAGATGGTGATCTTGTGGCTCTCCTTCTTCTAGGCATTACCTCATGAGTTGCAACCAAAATCTTCCCTTCTCCTTTTTGCAACTTTAACCTTGTAAGCATCACAATTTTGCAACCATTAAAACCATAATTGCACAAACTCATGCAATCAAGCAATTCAAGCTTTGCTTTTATAAAAACTTGATCTGCTTTTGGATGATTAGTTTTGTTGTGCTAATAAAAATTATAGATTTATAAATGTGTGCATGCTTATTGCTCCTTGTGTTGAGGTTTCATTAGTTGTTTGTGCATACAGTCAAGTAAATTCCCTTAATTTTTAAAATACATTCATGAGAAAAATAGCTTCAGAAAAAAATAATGAATAACAAACATTTATAGTGCAGCAAAACATCAAATAGACACATTAACATAGTGTTTTTATGAAGGAGTTCAGCCCTCGTGGGCTACATCTCCTTGGTCCAGCTTCCATAGCTTAGGCATCTCTATAGCTCAATGTGGAAAAAAAGCTATTGCTCATGATAACTACACCAATGTGTTCAGAGGACCCAAATTAGCCAAAAATTACTATTAGATCTTTGAAAAGTGACTCTGTCTGATCTGGGCATGACCTCCTTCCCTAGTAGCCCTAAGATTCCTTGAACTTCCCTGTGGAAAAATCACATGTAGAATTCTTCTATTACCTCTGCAACTTGTACTAATGAGTTCAAAATACCCAAAGTAACCAAGAACACCTCTTTTTGTGCTCAATTTGGCCGAAAATTGCTCAAGATATGCTTCATTCATTTTTTCCCTAGGAAACTCCGCTAAAACTGGAGAAGATTCCACTTAGCACTACAAAAACTGGTAGTCCCACCGAATTTTCCGTGCCTCCAAAATTTCTACCATCTTAAATTTAGATTAATTAAGGCTAAAATGAGATTAGCGACGCTAAGCGTGCTTATCCATTTAGCGTTGGCCCTTGGTTTTAAAATGTGGTCGTATGGAGAGGGGATTGGCCCACAGGGATAACTCCCTCCTCTCCCGCCATCAACTCTACTATCAACTTAAATATATGTTTTTTGTTACAATTTTCAAGGCCTGTCGCTGGCTCAATTGGTATGCAATGGAGTTTGGGAGGGGGAGGTCATGGGCTCGACCCGCTCTCCGCCCATCCCTAATTAAATCTTTAACGCCAATACATATATGTGATGCCTTTGGATTTAACCATACCATAAAACATTTACCATGTGCCATTCAAATATTTTTGGACTTTGATATAGTTTGGAACCCTGTATTAATGCGGATTTGTATATAGTGTGGAACTATATAGTTCAAAATTATGTAATTATTTGTATCTAATTAATATCTTTATATATATAATATATGATATAAAATCATATAAAATATCATATTATATATATATATATATATATATTATATATATATATATATATATATATATATATATTATATATATATATTATATATATTTATATATATAGAGAGAGAGAGAGAGAGAGAGAGAAGAGAGAGAGAGAGAGAGAGAGAGAGAGAGAGAGAGATAATAATATTTCTAAAATATACAATTTCCACATAATATTCGCCATGAACCAATAATTCCACCTTGGAAGACATTGGGTAATTTCACCTTCACACAACCAAACTGGAGAATCCTGAAGTGACACTTGTCACAACCTCATTGGGAAAAAAATTGAATAAGGTTCCCTTCATGCTAACTGTACTTCCATGTCATCATTCTATCCTCTTCTACAATTTTTTAGTTGTTTAGGAAAATGAACAGTAGGCCTTTTATCCTTCATGTAGTCTATGTTTTCAATGAAATGAATTGCGTTGCGATCATCTTGATGTGACGGATGCAGTCATAAAAGTTTTCGAGAGAATCTGGTAAATTTGATTTTTGAGCTAAATACTAAGCACCTGATCATCTGCACAATTTGAGAAACCAAGACAGAGGCCTTGAGCTCCCAGATTGCATAGTGCATGCAACAAAGTGTGAGATCCGATCAAGGGGAGCCCAAATCTATCCATGGGAGTGTGAAAATAAAGAATATCCAAAGGATGGTGTGATTCTAGGTGTAGATCTCACTAAGTGTTGATGCATGCATGCGAAACAAGTGTAAAAATTAATTAAACTGAAGGAAAACAAAGCAAGTGAAGGTATTCACCACAACAACGATTGTTGTTGCAAAAATGAGAAAACTCATGCGATACTTGGGAAAGGCAATCTATAACTTGAAACAACACTTCCAAATTCTAAAACAAGTTAAAATTCTAGCAATCGTTCAAAGGAACAAGTGAAACAACAATCACACAAGCCAAACAACAAAAAGCATTAGAAAAAGAAGCAAAAGAGGATAAAAGGAAAACACAAATGGAAAAGAAGCAACAATGCTTAGAAGGCTCCTTGATCTCCTAGGGAATGCTAGAGCTTGATGATCGAATGTAAAAATGAGCTCTAGACGCATCCATTAGATAGAGTTGAGAAAATTGGAATTTATGATGCACATGCCTAAGATGAAGGAAAAAAACGAAACTTGGCAAAAAATTCTAAGGCTAGCAATGTGTGACCTCCGGGAAACTAATAGATCCCTACTTCCTAGGGATGCGTCTTTCCATTTAGTTTTATTTCTTTTCCACAGGGGGGTGGGGGGGACTTGCCATGGATTTCCTGTAAAAATTGTACAGTTCTGGGAAGGACTCGATAACTCTATGGCTCATGCACTACGTACTTTTTGAGCACAGTGAGTCCTGGACAATTTTTGGGCTGAGTGGCTTTGGGATGCCTCTCATATTGTGCACAGTTTCCGAGTTGAAGGTTGTTTGTCCATTAGATCTACTCAATTTTGGAGCTGAAGGCTCACTGTTAGCTTGAACTATCCATCTATTGAGAACAAGGTTGGTTGCCCTCAAGTATGGCATAGTTCGCTAAGGCAAGTCTGGAGCTGGGTGGAAACGAAGTCAAGAGATCAATTTATGGGTTAGGCACTAAACCATGTAAGAAAACATAAGCCATAATGCAAAGGGTGAAGTTCAATCAAAGCATAAGTACATGGGTTATTGCGATATGAGCTGTTGTAGTTTAGAAGAGAAGCTCCAAACAAGTCAAAGGAAAAAATTTGGAGGGTGGTTGTA
The DNA here is from genome assembly GCA_000404065.3 of Pinus taeda. Lineage (NCBI taxonomy): Eukaryota > Viridiplantae > Streptophyta > Pinopsida > Pinales > Pinaceae > Pinus > Pinus taeda. The sequence continues at coordinate 41,383 of APFE030819751.1, read as the reverse complement.
GCCACTACAATAGGAAGTTTGTTGATTGAAAAACCTATTGAATCATCAGTAGCATTTCCAACTGAAAAACCTTTGTATAGTTACATACAAACTCTCCTCCTATGACTATGAGTTATTTTTCTTGTGGACTGAAGAAACAACTAGCAAGTTTATGGTCTCAAGAACCTACTGATTTATTAATAACTTACCACTGAAGAACCTTCACATGCTATAATAAGACTACTTCCTCATTCAGAGATGTGATTCTCATTGAAACGAGGGACCCCTCTAATAAAACTTAACTCAGTTAAAGTTATTGAGATCGAGTAGTGGTTTGCTTAAGGCTGAGGAATACCACTAGGAATCTTGTTGTCAGAAAAACCTACTAATTTAAAATAGCCATATCTCCTCTAAGTTGGATTGAGGAAAATTTTATATCCCCAGAAAGTCACGGTGAGACAAATACAACGATGGTATGGTTTATTTCTTGTTTTAAGTTAGTTGAAAACATTAAGAAATATTATGACCCCATTTCCATAAATGAACATTGGAGGTTAGTTCATCAAAGTAACTACCTCCTTCTACCTTTAGTATGGGCTATGGGTGGTGAGGGTGTATGTTACATTAGTTGTTATGCTTGAGAAAATCATCCCAAAGACTGAATTACCAAATAAAAAGTATTTCAAGCCCACTATCCAACTTCAGTAAAAATTTTAGAATTCTTTGACATAGGAATTCATTTACAAAACACCACCTTCTAGAAAAACTCCCAATTCTACGCCACATCATTAGCTACAAAATTTATTTCTTCATGATGAAATCATCATTCCACATGGAATCCTCTAAATGGTGTCATGTGTCACATGGATTTAGCCTACTTGGCCATCTGAAAACTCAATCGCCACCTCAGTCACCATGTCATCAGCCCGTACAAGAAGTTAGGTTTTGGTGCTTTTCTTGTGTTTCTTTCGAAAAAAACTTTAACAGAAGAATGCTCGATCTACACTAGAACTTCACCAACTCATGAAACTTTATTCACAAGTCCAGGTTTGGGACCCTTGTGCACTCTCACCCCTGAGAAACTAGAATTCAAGACTTTTTCTACACCTACACCCCCGAACAAATCGATTAGCCTGGACAATTAGATGACCTCAAACTAGCACAAATTTTGACCCTTTCTACTGTGCACTCATTATTTTTTTCTCAAGTGGCTTGGACCTCCAAAAATTTTCAACCAAGCCCAACCCCCTAACTTCATCTTGCAATACCTCTTCAACCCTTAGGAGATTTTATAATTTTGATATACCTTGGGAAAGGTCTTCTAGAGAAATTTCCATCTAGTAACTTTGTGGGGAAATTGACTTGATCTTTTACCCATAAACTATCTACAACAAATAGGTCTATGACCCATGCAATAACCAGCGATAGTCATAATGTTTTTAAGGATTCTTTAATTATTCTCCTACTTTGATGGTCCTCTACAAATTACCTGAACAACTAACTTGATATTTCCCTTGACATCAATGACTGCAAAACAATCTCCAAGACCAATCATAGGTGTCAATCAATGACAAGTCTCCAACACTCTCTAACATTGTTTCCAACATCTTATGTGTCGTCAAATATGGAAAATCCATCCTTGCAGAATCAACAACATGACCATGCCCATGTTATAGAATATGAAGTTGTTTTTCGAGATATGAATTGATGCCTCACATTTTCACTCAGCTTCCAACCCAACCAAATCCTTTTGTTTGGAAAAAAGGAAAAATAATTGGAATTTTATGCCTTTAAATATGCTACATTAGAGAAGAATTCACGGGAAAAACCATGGGTTTTCAAAGCACGAAGTCTGAAAACTATTGGTAATTTGACCATGTCAAAATGTTTACATGATATAACATTATGACATCTCTTCCATACTGGGTTGGAGAGTACCTCTCGACACAATAAATTTTCTGTAAGGAATATGTTTTTTAGTCAAGATTTAGTCAAGAGAATATTTATTTTACAAGTTAAATAATACATTAAGATTTCAACATTTTTTTGTTAGTTAGATTTTCACATATATATATTTTTGAGATTATTATTAATAAATGAAATATTATTATGAAACTACTATTATTATTGTGTTGAGAGGCACAATCTACAACCTCATATGAGGAATATGTGTAATTTATTCCATGCCCTTTAAAAATAAAAATAAAATGTTCACTACATAAAAATGTAATTTTTTCTATAATAAAAACAAAAATGAATATACATATTTGGTCAATTTAATTAAAAGCATTATAAAATATTAATAATCCCACTCTTAATGTTCTCCCTCCATTTTTAATATTATTACAACCCAGTCTTAGGGTTGACTTTAAGGTTTTGATTGTAATGATACTAGTTGTTAAGCCTCTTGGTATTTCAAGCAGTTTTTTTAAAAGAATAAGTGCACCACTCGTAGCACCACTTTTCCATTCAATGATTGATTTTAAGGTTTTTCCTATTTTATTAATTAACAAAAATATAGGTCTTTAACTTAGGCCATGGTTATTGTAAGTTTAAACATGGAAAAAAGTTGTCGGTTGATTTTGGTGTTTTTGACACAAAAAAGGAGCTTTAATAGTTAGAGTTATCATTTCGAGGTCCATAGTTCTTGGCAAGTTGATAATTATACTAAATTTTGGAAGACAATTCTCCCTTGTAGAGTGAGTTCTCACATCAAAATCAACCTCAATTAAAATATCATGTGTTTCAGAGCTTGTGATTAACTCTATTGTGTAAGGTGGATTACAAGTTGGTTAAGGGATAGGAATCCATTATCGAATAAAACAATCTTGTGTAATAGTCATTTAGTTTTTGAATCTTCAAAATTTCTAGTGGATCACTTGCCTAATAACAACCCAAAGAGGAATTCAACAGAGTGACACTTGTGATATACTCATCAAATCTTGTTGCCAATACTTTCTTGTTATAATAGATCAAACGAATTGTAAGAGTTATACTTTTTGGAGTATCACATCATAATTTTTAGGTAAAAATTGATTGAGTGAAAAAGTCAAAGTTACTCAATCTGCTGTATAGATTTTGGGAACATTGTTTTAGTTTTCAATGGTTTTGTGCCTATGGAATGCATGTAGTGAAACCTTTACAAGGATTTGGAAAACTTCATTGTAATGGGCTAGGGGAGGTGAGTGATAAAGCCTCATTGGCTAGCTTGGCGAGGTTTTGGTCAATAACACTAATAGAATTTTGTTAGATAGTTTTTCTTCGAATTAGAGATTTATAGGAAAACATTGTGTTTATGTGTTGTGATTTTTTGCTAGTTGTTTTAATGTTTCTATCAGTAAAATTTAATTTTCTCTCTATTAATTTTAACATGGTAATGGAGCCCAAGGTTTATTTATGGTTTAGATACATGAATTTGATGGATATATGAGAGCCTAGTGTTGGCTTCAAATATAAGCCTTTGTTTCCAATGTTTTATCTGGACTTGTGAGTGTGAGAGAGGCAGATGAGTATGGAAATAAGAAGAAAGTGAATTCAATGGAATAGCATAAGGAAAGCAGATTCTTAAGCATTGAAAATGTAGAGCATGTGGACTCTAGATTGAGTTTGTTTTGTGTCTTGCATTGTTATGTGCCATGTTGAAGGACATGTGGTCCAAGTTGCACAAGGAGGAGACTTAGGTGATGAACATGAAGCGCATGAACATGGAATTGCGGGAGAAAATCAGAGGCTAGTGTGCACAAGTTCATAGGGAGAATAAGCACGAAAGATGGATCTCGCGAGGATAGAACTGAGTGAGAGGATGGACATAACAACAATTATAAGATATATATATATATATATATTATATATATATATATATATATATATATATATATTATATATATTATCTATATATATATAGATATATGTATGTATGTATGTATGTATGTATGTATGTATGTATGTATGTATGTATGTATGTATGTATTATTTTATAATCGAGTTAAATTTTTTATTAAATGTTCATAGGGATATTGTTGTATGACCTAGTAAGGCATGTTGAATTACACCTTGGATATAAAACTTGATGGGGTAGGACATGGAGGTGAGCAGGTTGGCTAACTTGGATGATTTGGCCATATTTGGTCAAGGGAAACCCCAAGTCAAGTATTAAGGGGATATTGTTAGGTAAAATTTTACTTGGTCACAAAGTTAAAGTTGCCTAGTCTACAGTGGTGGTTTTGGGTGTATGGTCTTGGTTTCCCATGTTTTTTTGCTCATTGAATGCATGTAATGAATCCTTTAAAAGGCTTGCGAAAAAATAATTGTAATGGGATAGGGGAGGTCAGCAGTGAAGGCTCACTTGGTCATCTTGGTTGGGTTTTGGCCAAAGACATCAATAGAATTTTGTTAGCTAGTTTTTCTCCATATTAGAGTTTTCCAAGATAAAAACATGATGTTTATGTTTTGTGATTTTTGCTAATTGTTTTAATGTTTCTCTTAGTAAATTTATTTCTCTCTCTAGTAATTTTAATGATAATTCAAGCATTAATCTTTACGTCTAGCTTCTTTATTTTATCATCTACAATATGAGACCATGTTATGAATCCATAAGTTCTAAGAAGTCCAATTGAGTATTTTATTTTTGTTCATTTCTTGGAAGATTAATATCCCATACAACTTCGGTATAAATCACGTTTAGAAGCTAATTAGAGCAATACAAATAATTTCCAAAAACTAAGTTGGAATTCCTTTAGCTCAAAGAAAACATCATGACATTTCAAACAATACCCAATTCCTCCTAGCAGCAAGGGTTAGATCAATTGGTTGAGTCCACATTGTTAAAGCACCTTTGTTATTTATAGGACACGAGTTCAATTCTCTCAACACTCTTAGGGTTAGGCTCTAAGGTCGATATAGTAGGAAGTGATCCCTACAAGTACTGGTACAAATATTTCGTGGGCATGGAAGTCATTGATCTTTGTGGTTTGTGAACCACATAGAAAAAAAAAAACCAATTCCTCCTTTCAATAATATAATTTTCTAGAGGTTTGTAAGGTACATATATTTCTCAAGACATACCATTTGTGACAAGTAGCTCTCAAAGGAGTTGCTCACATATTCTTCTCCATCAACAGATATTAAACATGTGATAGCCCCATTGTAGTTTCTTTCAACCAATGCCTTAAATTCCCTGAAGTTTTCAACAACACAATCCTTATTCAGCAAGAAATATACCCAACTATACTTGAAAAAATAATGAATGAAGGTTAAAAAATACGTTGCACCTACTAGGATGGTTCTTTGATGGTATATAGGTCACTATGGATAGGTTCTAGTGAAGCCTTTGTTTTCCTTGCCGTCCTTGTTTAAAATATAGCATGATGACACTTTCTAAGCACTCACCCTTCACATACACCATCAAGAGGAACAACCCTAGGTAGTATAGTAACCATATTAATATCCTCCATTAGTTCATAGACCAAAATTCACATTTCTAAGTCTTTCATGCTAAGTATTAGTTTAGTCATTAGTCTTGGACATGAGTGTTGTTAGTGCTAGAATATTCTTGGAATAATAACAAGACTTATTCAACTTGTTCTGAGGGTCAATAATACCCTAAACAACAACAAATTTATTGTTCATATCCTTCATAAAGCTAGAATTCAACTTATTTTCTTGTGTGGGATAGACTCTGGTACATACAATAAACTCAATCTCAAATTTGGTGCATGATCCATAACACTATTGACATAATTATGACATTCAATTTTACAAAACCGGTAAATGTACATTCATAATCATCTAACATAAAGTTTTATTTTATTTTTTTACCTTAAAAGGGAAAATAGAGAAGCGTCCTTAACCATGTGATGGATGCAACCACAATTGACTATCCATTCATTTTCAAGAGTGTGAACATGGAATGCTTAAAAAATACTGACAAATAATGTATAGTTATCCAACTTGCTTTCTAAAGTTGATGTTGTAATTCATTCTATCATCCCATGGACATGTCTCCTTCAAGCTTCTTAACTTTATCAACAAGATTATCAGTCTTCTCTCAACAATCCTTCTCCATGTTAGACTATGAGTCCCTAAACAATCACAATGTTTGAGAACACATAGACATGAGTTGTAAATGTCATCCTTCATGAGGTGTTGGCATAATCCACTGATGAGTTTCTAGTGACATATAGTTCTAGAATGGTCTAGTTTTTTTTTTAGCAAGTAAGAGTAGGACCTTCTATTAAGCTAGCCATTAATAGATAATTTACATGAAGCCTCACCCGCTCTGTGAGAGTTCCACAGTCAGCAAGGTAGGTAGAAACCTAACCACTCGCCCAAACCCAAGAGAAGCCAAAAGAAACCCTCCACTCTTAGGAAGAAGATTCCACCTGAACGAGGCCCACAAAAAGCTACTAGTGTCCCATCGAGGGTCCACCAGAGAACACACAACACACCACCCAAAAAACTAACTTATGGACTCGATGAAAGTTATAAGCTTGGTCCTCTAAACTTTTTTTTCAAGCCCAAAACATTCGAACCACTTGCACGAACAATCACCACTGTTGAATCCTTATCTTAGATCCAACAACCTTAGTGGATATCAGGTTGATGAGAAGCACAAGGGTTACCCATCCGATGAGGGTGGTTTTCTCTCACCTCTTGCCGCAACTTGTCGTATGCTGAGTGGAATCGGGGGCCAACTCCAAAAAACCAGAAACCATTCGGACCCCGCCCGATATATCATTTGTGGTTTTGGATCTGTTGTTCCGTGGAAAAGAAATTACACTTTGTCCCCAAGTGATGACCATCAAACTAGTCCTGCTGGTAATTTTTGAGCCTTTCGCCTAGATTCTTCATCAAGCACCCTTTAAACAAAATGACAACAAGTGACCAAATCTATGGTTCTACCCGAGTCAGTACCTTCACCATCTAACCGAAAGTAATCGGAGCTTTGGAAAGCAACCAAAAATAGAAATGGTCAGACTGTTTAGGGTACACCATCCTCCCACCTGTCTCCTGAATCCCTTATATTTGTCCTATTCATCCATGGTTCCATATCTTTGGTTGCCAGATAGTGAAAATCCTCTTGCAGTTTTCCTGTAGGTAACGAATCCCAAGCATACCAAGAATCCCTATCCCTGTTGGTCACTCCTTCATTCGCCAACCAATCCGCTAAAATGTTTGCTTTCCTTTTCACATGGACAAATCTGATAGTTTTAAGGGTTTGCAAGTGTGAGTGGATACGGTGAAAGACTTGCAGGAGCTTCCAATGCCTCGACACTTTATCTGGAGAAGTTCCATTGCATATTTTCTTGGCTGCTCTAATGATCAATTCTGAATCTACTTCAATGATACCATTATGTGAATTTGACTCCACTAGGATTTCCAAGAATTGCTCTAATGCCAAGACCTTAGCCATGTTATTAGTGACCTTCCCCAAGTGGCCATGGAAGATTTTCTTTATTTGCCCCTGATAATCTCTTATGGCACCCCCAAAGCCAGCTAAACCTGGGTTTCCCTTAGAGGCTCCATCAATATTAACCTAGAAGAAACCATAAGGAGGGGGCTTCCAAATGCTGGCCCCTGTAATTGTTAAGCTCACTCCCTTTTATTCCTTGAGGACTTATGGATTGGAGACCCAAATGAAATATAATATTATCCTCTTGAGGTAGAGGAGGATCCTTAGGAAGTTTCCTCAATAAGCCTCTAACTGTGTCTTTAAGTTGCCTTAGAATTTTATCAATTATGTGTTGGGGCTCGCTTGTTTTGTCTTTGAAGATTTTCCTGTTGCACTCTTTCCAAACATTCCAAATGACAAAGCCCAGAACTAGAATCTAGGATTTGTTAATAATATCATTCCCTGAGAATTTATTCTTCCAGTTTTTCAAAGTGTTGGATATGTTGAGTTTTTCCCTATCAGTTTGTCCAAAGATTGAGGCGACCCAGTCCCACACCCTAGATGTGAAAGGGCAGAGGTTGAGAAGGTGTTCAATCATTTCCTCATGTGAGCCATAGAGGTGATATTTGGAAGGGCCAATGAAGCCTTTCTTTAGGAGATTCTCCCAGGTTAAGATCTTCCTTTGATGCACTAGCCAGATGAATAACTTTATTTTCATCTAGTGGCAGCTTTGCCAAAGCTTCTTCTAGACTTGATCAATATTTACAAAGTTAAATCCTATGGCTTCTTGTTTTTCCTCTTTGAGGTTAAAGTTACCTTCATTATTCTTTCCCCATCTTAATTGGTTAGGTGTAGAGGAAACCAAAATCCTTCTATTCTCTAAGTCTTGGGTAAGAGTGTCTGACTTGGCTTTCAGAGGACTCTTATCACTGTAACTTAGATCCTTCCATTTCCTCCGTTTTTCATTATTCCTTCCTTGGTCCCAGAAATATTTTACCAAAAACAAACCTTTGCGATCTGTTTCACTCTTGAGAGCTGCCAATTCATCCCTATACAGGCTGGGTTCCTGTTGCCAACTGTGCTCCCAAAATCGAGTGAGGTCCCTTGCTCGGATTTCTCAGAAACAATGTTGTTGAACAATGCTTTTATTCTCCCAGGCAAGGTTCCAAATGTGGAAGCCCTTGATTTGTCCTAACATTCTAATATGATCCTTCTCCTACCAATACTTGGCATAATTTTGTTTCCAAAGCTTAAACGAAGGGGCATTCGACTCCTTGATCCATCTCCACCAAAGCTTAGCTCCCAAAACTTTTCCGAGAGTCTCCAGATCATGTAGCCCCAAGCCACCATGGCTTTTGGGCTTGTAGAGCTTGTCCTAGGCTACTAAATCCCACTTCTTTTTCTCTTCCCCTCTACCCCACAAAAAGTCCCTTTGTATGCCCCTTATCTGCTACTTAATACCTTGAGGAGAAGGAAGAGTTGAAAAGATGAAAAGGGGAATGGCCTGCAAGACCACCTATGTGAGCACAAGGCACCCTGCTAAATTTAACAACCTGCATGTCCATTTTCTGACCTTGTCCTGAAGTTTGTTTAATATTGGTTCCCACACTTTCCTGCTTAGAGGTTTATCAGTAAGAGGAATTCCAAGATATTTGGATGGTAACTATTCCCTTTGAAAACCAAGAATTCTGGTAATGTTTCTCTAAATAGCAATATTAGTGTTAAAGAAAAATACTTTAGACTTGTTGAGGCTTACCTCTGTACCTGCTACCATAGCAAAGTTGTTTAGGATGTTTTTGATTGCTCTAGTTTCCCTGACTATGGGTATGCCCTGCAACATTGTATCATCCACAAATTGTTGATGAGTATTTGTCGCTCCATCCACGGTGAGGTTGATACCCTGGATTCGACCTTCAGCATTTTCCATTTTGATTGCCCTACCAAGCCCTTCCATCATGAGGACAAAGAGGAAAGGTGAGAGCGGATCACCTTGTCTGAGTCCTCTGGAGGGTGTGAAGGTTCTTGATGGAGCTCCATTAAGTAGTATGGAAAAACTGGTCATGGTAACCAATGCCATAACCCAACTTATCCAATTTTGGTCAAAACCATAGGCTTTTAGAATTTCTCTTATATAAGACCATATTAGTTTGTCATAGGATTTCACTAGGTCCAACTGAATGATCATACCCACTTGTTTGTTGCTTTTGAGAGAGTGTACCACCTCATGCACTTGGATGATATTATTGAGAATTTGTCTTCCTTCCACATAGCCTGTTTGCTCTTCTAAGATGAGAGAAGGTAGAAGGGGCTTGAGTCTGTTGGATATCACTTTGGAAATGATTTTATACACCACATTACATAAGGCTATGGGTCGAAAACCATTCGGAGTCATGGCATTTTCCTGCTTAGGGATTAAAGCTATGAAGGAAGCATTAAGAGCCTTCAGAACGTTTTTGGATTTTCTCGAGTCTTCCAAAACCTCGAGGATATCCTATTTGACTATTTCCCAGTAGGATTTGAAGAAGTCTACATTGAATCCATCCGGGCTTGGTGTTTTTCCACTTTGTATTTCATTAATCACCTCACTGACCTCCTCTTCCGAAACTGGCCTGTTAAGATTGTGGTTGTCCTCTCTGGTAACCAGCTTAGGGATATACTGGGTGAAATGATCAATGAACCTAGATCTATCCTCCACTAACTCCTTTGCAATATTGAAGAAGTGTTGTACAAGGATCGATTCCATATCATTATGAGAGACAAGCTCAATGCCTTGAGAATCTTTGATCTTTGTGATTCGGTTATGTGCCCTGTGGGCCATAATGGATTTATGAAAGAACTTTGTATTTCTTTCTCCCTCTTTAATCCATTGAATCCTAGATTTCTGCCTCTAGAAAATTTCCTCCTGTAGGCATCGATCCTCCCATTCTTCCTGCAAAGATTCAGTTAGTTTTTGCCTCTCTTCGGTGAAGCCCTCTGTGATGTTGATCTGATTAATTTCCTGGAGCCTCTTCTCAATTTATTTTTTGGCCTTGAATATATCACCAAATTCCTTTTTGTTCCAATCTTTAAGTTTGGATTTAATGTGTTTAAGTTTCTATTGGAGCATGAACATTTTAGTTCCCTGAATGTCCAACTCCTCTCTCCACCATTTATTAATGTTACTAGTGAATTTAGGATGTGAGAGCCAAGCATTTTCGAACTTGAAAGGTTTGCTTCTCAGAGTGCCCATAAAGGTAGCTTCTAGCTGTACTGGATAGTGATCTGAACCTCCAAAGGGCAGAATGGAAGCTGTCATGGTGGGTCCTGTGAGGAGGAGATCCTCTGAAACAATAAATCTATCAAATTTTGAAGCCACCTGAGAAGCCCCTCCCCTTTTATTATTCCATGTGAAGGTTCCATTTATTATTTCAGTGTCCACTAGTCCCATGTTCATAATGAAGTTCTGGAAGGCTATGGAGTCTCTGCTTAGCTGTCTAGTGCCTCCTCTTTTCTCTGAAAGATATCTTATCATATTGAAATCTCCTGCAATGATCCAAGGCATATTGGGATGTCTTGTTCTTAGATCCTCCAAGGAGGTGAGAAGCTTAGACAGATAGTTCCTCGATGCTTCAGCATCCAGGATTCCAAATTTTTGTGGATCCCACAGCGTGAGAATCCCTCCCGCCGAGTTATTTTCCTTAACCTCTAGATACTCATACTTGATTAACCACTTATTATGAATTTCTCTTATTTTATCCGTCGAACATCTTGTCTCCTAATTGAAAACCATGTCTGGTTTTTCTTCTTTCATTTTGTTACTTACATTCCTTTGTTTCCTTCTACTCCCTATACCTCTAATATTCCAGGTTGTGAGATTCATTAAGAAAGCTTAGTAAAGAAATAGCTAGTGAGATCTTTCATCTTACCTAAGTTAATCAATAGTTTTCCACATTCGTTTAGCAGCTCATTCTGTCTTTTTCTTCCTCTTTTCCTTCCTGAGATCTTTGGAGATTGTGCCTGTGAATTCTCCATCATTTTGACCCCACTTGGCTCTTGGCTTTCATGGTTTCTTTTGACACCAGTTCTCTTCAATTGTGATCTCCATAGAAAGAGTTGTTGTACTCTGTCATAATATTCTTTTGGAAAGGAGTCCACTCCTATATTCTTTCCTTGCTCCATAAATTTCTCTAGATCTAGATTTTCCCTATCTAGAATCCCTTGTAGTTCATGGTCCTTCGTTCCTGCCTCACTTGGAGTCATATCATGGTCCCTACTGATCTCCATGCATCTTGGTAGATCATCCTTTCGCTGGTTGTTTTCTGTGATATCCTCCATTTGAACTTCCTTATCCTACTCCTTAGTTACGTTCTCCATGTCCTGGAATGTCTCCATGTTTTCCTCTGCTTCCTCTAGGATTTTGAAATTATTGTGTCTCGTGTGTCTATCCTCATTGATCTTCTTATGTGGACATTTACCCCATTTCCTTTTGCCCACAACCTTGGTGAAACGCTTGTGATCTCTATCCAAAGTAGTTTTCCCATTTCCTTCCATATTGTTTGTTGGGTAGCCTCTGAATAGATGGACATGTTCATGACATTTGCGGCACCTAAATGGTATGTGCTTATAGTCGACAGTCTTCACCCATTCTTCATCATATACCTCTAAACTTATCGCTTCTAGAAGGGCTCCAGATAGGTCCATTTCCACACATATCCGGGCGAAGGAGGTATATTTTCCTTCCACGGTTTCCTCTGAGATCTTTAGGAAATGCCCCAGCTTGTTGTCTATGGTTTTCAAAGATTCTAGTATAATCCAGAGTAAGGGAGTATATTCTAATCCAGACCGGAACTGATGTGAATGTCTCACATTCCGGGACAAAGCTCATCATCCATGATTGCATGTAGAGTCCTACCGCATCGTAGAAGTAGGGCCCCCTTTCGAACACTTTGTCTTTGTCCTCTAGGCTTGTGAACACCACCATGAAGTAGCCCTTAGAACCTAGATGTAAATATATTTCTCACTTTGGCTTCCAATGGCTCCTTTTCTAGACATGTAATGCCTTTTCCATCGGCCATAACCCCATGAACTTGCATATGATCACATGTTCTATCATATAGTCCATGTGCACTTGTATCATTGGATCACTCAATATGACCCGGGGAATAATGCTCGACTTGGGTTTACAGATTCCCGTAGTCCTTATGGAAGTCGTTTTTTGACTGTTGCCTCCATTCTCCTTCTCTTTACTTGTTTCATGTTGAATCCCTTCCTGATCCTAAAATACGTTTCTTCCAAATGTTCCCTTGCCTCTTGCTTTTGAAACCTTTTCCAACGGTTTTTGAAAATGCTTCCCTCCTACATTCTTACCTCCCTCTGTGACTACCTGACTATGGGAGGGAGCGGCGTTGCCCCCTGCACGTCCCACCATGGAAATCTAAGTCAAAACCCTAGCACCAACTCCAACCCTAGCTCAAGTTGCAGCTCCCATGACACCTTGCAATTAGAATGGTCTAGTTAATGTACTATAAATTTAGATTTTGAGATCAATACAATGTGTAAGAATAGAAATTTAGGCTTTTTCTGTTGATATTCTTTTATCTTATTTGTGCTCCAGTTCCTAACATGGTATCAGAGCCATGGCCAACGAAGTTATGAGGGCTTGATATTATCAAAGTCATGGTGAAGAGAGAATGATAATATCATAGTAAGGTTGTTCCATGGTAGTCATTGATGGAAGGTGAAATGTAAAGAGAAATATGTTCTAATGCAAGAAGAGGGTTGGGTTGTGTTATATTCTTTCCACTAATAGCCCATGTAGTTAACCGGGGGGTTAGAGGGGGGGTTACAGGGGGTTTGATGGGTACCCATAACCCCACTCTATGGGGTTTGGGTTAGCACCCTGGAAAATTTTGGTTTTGGACCTTATGTTAGGTTGGGCGGACCCACCTATAGTTTTGTGCATGATTTTCACACATGGTTTTGGAAGCGATGGTTTCCAGTCCATGGTTTTGGACATGAAGGTTTTTCAGTCCATGGTATTGGATGCTTTAGCATGTATAAATATGTATTGTAACATTGAAAGGAACATAATGAAAAATCAAGCTGGTAGTCCCGATTTTGGGGTCCAGAGGAAAATCTTTGTGTATATGTGTTTTATGTGTTATGCTCTCACATTGTTTATTTTATGTGTTTTAGAATTTGTATGCAGGAAATTTATGTATGGGTTTAAAACCTACATTTGTTATTGGAGCTGTTTTGGCTTCAAGGGGACGCCTTTGTTGCTGAGGGGTTTCGCTCAGGCATGTGGTAGACCCTGTTCAGTGGGAGATCTGTAAGATCGATTCTGGTGGTGAAAGAAGATGGTGAGCAGTGGAAAGATAGAGATCGAGAAATTTAATGGTCAGAGTTTTGAGTTGTGGAAACTCAAGATGGAGGATCTGTTGGTGGATAAAGATTAGTGGATCACGGTAGATCTGGGTACTAAACCAACGAGAGTTTCCGATGAAGAATGGAAGAAGTTGGATCGGAAGGCAAAGAGCATAATACGATTGTGTGTCTCAGATTCAGTATTGCTGAATGTATCAGGGGAAGCTATGGTGAAGGCTTTGTGGGACAAGTTAGGGACTTTGTACCAATCTAAGTCTCTGGTGAATAAATTGTTCCTGCGGAAAAAGCTGTATAACCTGAGGATGAAAGATGGAGACTCGGTAATAGAGCATTTGAATGCATTTAATACTATGGTAAGTCAGTTAGCATCTGTTGATATTAAAATTTTATATGAAGATAAGTGCATCAGTTTGTTGTGTTCTCTACCAGAATCGTGGGATAGTCTGGTTATTGCAATAGGTAGCAATGCAACTGCTTTGCAGTTTGATGAAATAGTCTCAGCCTTGCTGACGGAGGAGATGATACAGAAAAATATGGACAACCAGAATGGTGATGCCTTGTCTGTACGAGGACGGTCCCAGAACAAAATAAAAAATAAGTCATCGAGTGGGAGATCTAAATCTAGAGGGAGATCTAAATCTCCAGGAAAACCTATAAAGGTGGTGTGCTGGAAATGTGGAAAGGAAGGGCACTTCAGAAGGGAGTGTAAATCTAAAGCTCCTGATAAAGGAAAGGTATCTAATGATGCTCCTTCTGCAGAGGCGAAAACCACCTCAGATGAAGGTGGGGATGTGTACTTGGCTTCTTCAAGTACACATGTAGATCATGAGGCATGGTTGATTGACTCAGGTGCATCCTTTCACTTCACTCCCCATATAGAGTGGTTCTATGAGTATGAGAAATATGATGGTGGTGATGTCTTCTTGGGGATGACAGGAAGGCTAGAATCATTGGTCGTGGAAAAGTAAAGTTGAAGTTGCAAGGTGAAGGGTTAGAACCCTTCCGGGTGTTCTGCTTATTCCTGCATTGGCCAGAAATATTATTTCTGTAAGCAAGTTGGATGATGCAGGTGTAAAGACAGTGTTCGAGAAGGATACCTGCAAGATGGTTCGAGGAGCACTGGTATTGATGTGGGAGTTCGGATTGGAACTCTGTACAAGCTGCAAGGTAGCACTGTTGTTGACGGGTGCAATAGTTCTATGGTTCCTGAAAATGGAGCAGAAAATCTAGTGGTCTCTGGAGAGAAGACCATGTTGTGGCATCAAAGGCTTGGACATATTGGAGAGAAGGGCCTTCGAATACTTCATGGTAAAGGTATGGTAGAAGGTATGAGTAATAGCTCTCTGGATTTTGATTTCTGTGAAAATTGTGTATATGGGAAGCAGAATTGGGTGAGTTTCCCCTCAAGTGGTAAGAGGGCGAAACAGATATTAGAGCTTGTGCATAGTGATGTGTTTGGACCTATGAAGGTTCCATCACTGGGTAAGTCTATGTACTATCATTTATAGATGACTTCTCAAGGAATACATGGATATATTTCCTTAAGAAGAAATATGAATTCTTTGACAGGTTTAAAGAATTTAAGGCTCTGGTGGAAATCCAGACAGAGAAGAAGATAAAGGTGTTGAGGACAGATAATGGTGGAGAGTTTTGCAGTAAGGAATTTGAAGAATTTTGTAAGAAGTGTGGTATAGCATGACGGAAATGATGAGCCCCAGAAATGGGTAATTATATGGGCTCATTCAGCCTCCTAATTCAACTTAATCCACCATTCTCATTAGTTTATTGCATGTTTTTTATTATATTTATGCTAATAGAGTGAATTGGGTTAGTTATTATGACAAAAAGTCTAATGTGTGCTTTAAGCAGATTTTTGGTCAATTTGTAAGAAGGTGTCCCCTTCATTTATGAACCCTTACCTCGAATTCTCCATCAAAACTCTGAGCACAAAGCCAAGGGGTAGCCAAGCAAGTCAAGTAGGACTATTGTTATCTTCAGTTCCAAGAAGCTGAGTTACTTGATTTTAGGAGGACTGTTGGAGGTTCCCATTTGTATAAATAAGAAGGATTAGGGCCTTAGTTTAGTTAGTCAGATGTTAGTTAGATTGTAGTTAGATTTTTGTTAGTAGGTTAGCCATTTGATAGTCTATTTTCACACTTTAGTGCAACACATTTTCGAGTTTTTCTTGAAGACAGTTTTTGGGATGTAACTATTATTTTTTTAATCAATAAAGATGAATCCAGCTTTTCACCAGCTCTGATATTTCTTAGGAGGCTGTAGCTCTTGGGGTTGGGCCCAACCCAAGTGTCAATACCTCCTTTGTGTACTTTTATGTGTCTTTGCTGCATTCATAGAATAATTTATGTTATTTAGATTAAAATCTTGCTTTGTTACTTAGGTTGTTTTTGATGATTGAGATAGTTATTCATGTTTCAGGTTGATTTGACAGTTTGGTAACAAAAAAGATCTACAGAAAGGCCATCAAGAAGTCATTGATCTCATCTCTCCCTCCTTGGGACCATGAGCTAAGACCAAGGCGTACTTGTTGCCACAAAAACATTGTTTTTTCTTCTTCACGCAATTGCTAGTGCTAGATTTTTAGTTAGGAAAGTTGATACCAGCTGTACTTACATGTTTATAATATATTCTTTCTTAGTTTCCATAGTTATCTTGCATGATTTTCTGCCAATAAACTTTTGTTCATCACGTTTATGGTTTTTACGTCAAATTAGGTCAAAATAGCTAGATCTCTGGTTTTCCTAGTCTTTGTTTGATCAGTTTTGAAAAATAGTGTGCAGGACACCTGTAATACCTTCCTACCTATCCTTCCTCCATCATACAACCTACTCCAACCCCTAATCCAAGATTCATTCCCTTCATTTTCCACACTTTTCCAATTTTCCCTAATTCCTACATTCTTGTGCAAGATCGCTCTTCCATCCTTGAATGAATCCAACCACCTTAATCAATCCTTAGCCTCATTTACCAGGTCCTAGGCCCCTTTTCATCCTCATCCATCCTCCATTTTCACTTTCCCATCGTTTTTCCACCATTAACTCTCCAAAATTCTCTTTTAGATCTTCCTGTAGAACATCCTGTAGAACCCCTGTAGACTTCATGTAGAAGCTCACGTGAGCAGTTTTTCGAGAACTGATCACTATGAAACTATCTGGAAGGGTGCTAGGGACCCCTTAGGCCCTCTTCTCACCTTCCCAACTTCCTACAAATTCCCCCTCCATTTCCTTTTGCTAATCAACCTTTGCATAGTCAAAAATAGTTAAAGCACATGCATAATAATTCTGCAAACTTACTCAAAAATACAAAAAGATGTTTTTTCCATAGTTTCCTCTAGAAGTAGCTTAGTCACATGCATTTTATCTTTCCAAGAGTCAATGGCATCCATTTCAGCAGCTTTCATAGGGTTAGTCGGTAAAACTAGGGTTTGCTAGGGTTTGCATTTCCTTTCAGCTTTCAACTTGTTTTTGCAAGTAGATTAGCCTCTTTTGAGTTAGCTTTCATCCATCACTGTTAAAATATTCTTCTAAGAACTCATAGAATTTTACTTAAGCTCCTAGCGAACTTGTGCCAACTGATTAAGTGACAGCCTGCAGTAAGAGCTAGTACTTGTGCATATAGCACCATCGCCTCCAAGTTTGTTACGAACCAACTGGTTGATAAAAGTAAAGAAGGGAGTCCTAGGAGTTGTAGCATCATTTCTGCAATAATGGAGCCCACCATATTTTTGGCGTCATTGCTAGGGAAGTGTCAGAGTATTTGTGATTGCTGCTTTTCTTCTATTTTCTAGTGCAACCTTCTGCTAAGTAGTTTATTTCAGCAAGAGTAAAGTAGTTGTTTCATTTCCATTCTGCAATTTCTTTCCGCAAAAGTAGATTAGATATTTCCTACTTTCCTAAACTAGCATTTCAATTCTGCAAACGTAGATTAGCATTTCAATTCCGCAATTTCAATTCTGCAAGCGTAGATTAGCATTTCATTTCTTCAATTTCATTTCAGCAAAATAGATTAGTCCTTTCCTGCTTTCATTTCAATTCTACATTTTCATTTGAGCAAGATAGATTTTAGTTAGTTGCAGTTCAATCTATTTCAGTTTTGCAGGTACAAGCAGAAAAAAGAAACAAAAATCAACAAAAAAGATTTCCTTTCATGCCTTGTAGGAGTAGATATAATTCAAAAAAATGTTTGCACAACACCCCCACTGATTTACACAGCCAACCTTCTCTCTTATTCAATGGCTATGATTAAGAAGAACCCTTAGGTGGACAGTAAGACATATTTGAAGAACCTCTAGGGGAGAAGAAGAAGAAGACATTCCTATGGAGCAAATGGCTAAAAATAGAAATGTTGGGAGTAGTACCTTTTCTTCCAACTCATCCCTTTATGTTGGAAAAGGTGAATGTGAAAATATGCTGGAAGATTTCAAAAGCGAGATGAGGTAGTTTCTTGCCATGCAACTAGATACCTTACAGATCCAAAGGAAGTAAGAGGAAGTTGAGAGGGCTTTGGCCATCTTTTGTCCTAGGTGCACTAGAAAGCATCCTAGCAACGAATGTCCATTGCACTCCATAGAAATGTGTTTTATCTGTGAAGGAGATCATCCTACGAATCAGTACCCTTCCTTGCCTGGAATTAAAGCTGCATATTAGAGGGCCAAATGAGCCACTAAACCACTCAATTTTGTGGACCAAAGGAGGCCACATGGACCCAGAACTTACTAGGAGGGAATGTAAGGGACATCCCAGACCTATTGCAACCCCTATCAAGCTACTTCCATGCCTTATTGGGGTCCCCCTACTCATCCTTCCTGGTCCACACCCCCTCCTTGGTCATATCCTCCTCAATATCATGCTCAACCAGCTACTCATTCATTTCACTCCTATGCTCAGCCACATCCTCAGTGGAATGCACCTCATCAGGGGTGGAGGCCCCAATACAACACTCCTCCCACTCATTTTCCTCCACTACCTGCTCAACCACAACCATCGCCTCTTGCTCCATCAAGGCAGCCCCAAATCCCTGCTCAACCAAACCTGAACCCAAATAACAGGCAGGCTCAACAAGTATATAGTGGTAAATCACCTACCCAACCACAACCCCATCCACATCCATCTCAAATATACACCCCTACTCAACTACCCGTACCACCATTTCCAAACTCCCACATTGGAGTAGCTCAACCCAATTAGAATGCTGAGGCACAACATGTCCAAACAACTCCTTTTGAGCTCAATGATATTCACCATAGCTCAGGAAGAGTATTGCAAGAAAGAGATTATCTTGATATCATTGAAGGACCACATCCAGCAAAAGAAGATTCAAAAGAGGAGACCAAAGGACCATGGGCTACACTTGATAAAGAGAAGACAACAGAATCAGAGATTGAGAGAGCTCCCTCGTGGTTACCATCAAATCCTCCATGTATTCAAGAGAAAAATCAGCAAAATGAGGAAGATGAGAAGGTCATGGTAGAAGGTGACATGAAGAATGATCCAGATCAGCAAAAGGACCAAAGATATCAGAGCTGTATTGAGATATGGTTCCAGACGATCACTAAGCTGTAGCAGTACTCTCTTCCTCAGCTATGCTTGATCCCTTCAAAGTCAAATCATTTGGTCTCTAAAATCTGGATACCTATCAAAGCATGCATTTCAAGCCTCCACATCATTTTGTCTATCATCTCGATATGCACATGGCTCCATTGGAAGTATTCTTATATTTGAAAATGATTTTGTTTTTCAAGTAGGGTAGGGTAGGAAAAGAGAAAAAAGAAAAAAGAGAAAATGAGAATAAGAGGAAAATAAAAATCTAAGGTGAAAACCTCCTCGGAGGCGCCTAAGATTGGCTCATTGATTGAAAAGCTCCATGAGGCAGTTAATGGGTTGGAAAGAAGAGAAATGAAAAAGAGAATAAGATCCCTGGGTGAAAACCTCCCTTGGAGGCTTCCAGGGCAGGAAATTAGGGTGAAAACCTCCATGAGGCGCCCTAGTTGTTTTCAAGAAAAGAGAAAAAGAAAGAAGAAAAGAGAAAAAGAAAAATAAACATAATTTCTGTTGAATAATTGCAGGTTGCAGGAAGGAGATTGCAGGTTAGGAGGATCGCAGAAAACAAAGACAGAGGTCAGCACCAGGCTACAAGCATCCCTCACAATCCATTCCTCCATGACCACTACCCTTTCCCAAGATTTGGTCTCATTCGAACTGAGATTTCACCTTCTACAGGAAGTTCTGTGTCTTCTATAGAAAGTTTTTTGTCTTCTACAGGAAGTTTTATGTCTTCTACAAGAAGATCCTGTAGAGCCTACAAACAAGCCAAGATCAATCTCCGAGGAGGACCCGAAGGTTGGGAATCTGTCCATGAGGCATGTAAACATCTTTGCTTCCATCCATCACCATGTCACCTTTTTCCATCTCCGTACACCTCCATTGCACTCATTTTTTTATGTTCCTGCCCAGTCACACACATAAATCCTATTTTCTTCATATTGTCAGCAAAAACTCCTTAATGACAAATCAAGTAGCAGTTTTTCACTCACCGTACCTGTTACCCTCTATCTAGATTCCTCATTAGCCGAGACCCAAGTCTGCATTACAGCCCAAGCTCATTTTTTCCTTACTGAGCAAAAACTACAGAATGCTTTGATACAAAAACACATAGAGCAGAAATTTGTTTTTTACCTAACTTGAAAACTGTGCATCCATTTAAAAAATTGTTTTATGAGGAGTTGTATAGGGATGATGGCAACATGCCCAAGCAATTTTAGCCAATTCTAGTGCATGGTTTCCAAGAAATCAGCCTCCATCACCTTCAGCCATTTTTGCATTTTCTCCATATATGTGCATCCATTTAAAAACTTGTTTCATGGGGAGATGCATATGGGTGATAGTAACCACTCCAAGCAATTTCAGCCAATTCTAGTGCACAGTTTCCGAGAAATGGATCTCTGTCACCTTCAGCCATTTTCAATTTTTCTTGAAATTTGTTCATCCATTGACCACAATTTTGCTATGGGAGGTGCATAATGATGATATAAACATACTTAAAAAAAATTAGGTCAATCCGATCTATCGTTTGGGAGATATGGAGAAAACAAGTCACTGTCCTGCAAAAATCTAGCATCGGCAGCATGAAGGTGCAAATTTGAAGGTGGAAGTAGACTCCTGCAGCTTAGATCTAGCCAGAGGAGACCTACACAAGAAAAATAGCCACGCATCAGCAACTATACAAGCATGCATCCATAGAAACAAAGACATGCAACAGAAGGAAAGGCCATAGCACCTCACAACAAACACATTCGACTTCCAGGTAAGTGACTAAACCCATTCCTTTGTTGCATGAATGTAATTTAAGAACTGCATGGACAGTGAGATGGTTGTGATTAAACAAGATCGGTGGCTAGCTAACTGACCACCTTCGTCCAGTTCAGATAGTGCCTTGTCCAGTTCTACAACACTTAGCCGGAAATCATATAGCATACGTGTATAGTCAACTCACATGAAATTTAAAAAATAGGTAGTGACAGATGTTTTGAACTCTAGCGCAACTGATGTCAAGTGATTAACAGGTAGAGAACATATAGTTCATAATAACACTGCAGTGGGAACCAACACTCTGCATGGGGCCAACGTGCACTTGGCCAGCTCACCCTCCATCAACGGAAGTCTCCATAAACAGCCAATTGAACTCATCTTTGAAATACTCTCACCATCGTTGTTTCCATTTTATCATCGTCCCTGCAGCTGCAACAAGCTCTATACCACCTCCATAGAAGCGAACCAGTCGTTCTCTGCCATTTTTCAAAACCCTCCTGCTTATCGGCATTCTACAGGAAGCTATAACAGTGCTATAGGAGCAGGAACAACGTCTACAAGAAGGTTTCTACAGGAAAGGCAGAGAACATCTCTGCAGAAAGAAAACACGGGATTTTCGTTGAAATTCAAGCTCAAAATGAGGTGGGATCGGGAAAACTTCTCTATACATGATTTTTTGAGTAAGATGGTGAATTAAACATGGCATTAGAATGAAAAAAGAGAGTGAAAGTCTACCTGCACATGGAAAAAAGTGAAAATTCTGCGTGCATATTTTCTTTGAGTTCTTCATAGTTCTCTGTTTTTTCCCCTCTACATTCGAAGTTTGTCTTCTTCTTTCTCACATTCTTATGAAAAGAGAGATGCAACCATAGGAACTAAGCCTGTGTGAAAAAATGAATTTGCAAGACTGTCCACTCTCTAAAAAAAAAATTGTGTTATTTGTTCTCTGTTCTATCAAAAAATTGATTTCTTTTCAAAAACTGAGAAGCAAATTCAGGTTGCAAAAGTTTGAAGAGAGGAAAAATTGCAAATTGTTGTTGTGAAAAAAACACGAAAAATTCCAGGAGCAGTAACAGGTTCTACAGAAGCACCTACAGCTAGTTCCATAGGAGGGGCAGTGAGCTATCTTTTTTTTAAGAAAACACGGGTTTTTGCAAAATTTCTAGCTTTAGGAGGTAGGTTCCATGCAAACCCACCTTGATTATCAATATGTGGAAGGAATGATACCATTTTAAGGAAGGATTAAACCTAAAAAAGAACAGTAATTGCATTCAAAATTTCTGCCTATTCTTTAAAAAGAAGAAAACAAACAATTTTATCTGTTGCATGTTTCTACAAAAGAAGTGATGCAATTTTAGGGAAGAATTAAGCGTGAAGAAGGGAGAAATTTCATTAAAAAAAAAGGGTTGCTTGTTTCTTAGAAAAAAACACAGTGTTCCCCTATTTTTTTATTTTCTTCAAAATTCTTGTCTCCATCCCTACATTTGGTGTTTAGAAGGGGTATAAGCACAATGATAGAAGGATTCATAGACTCCAGCATTAAGTTTAAGGCAGAGAGTCCATATCATCTAGCTCACCATGGGTTAATTAAAATTTTAGTGGAAGAAGCCCTCCATACATTCACACTCCCCATAGCTTGGGAAATCTTCAGAAATATGTCCAGGGATGATAACATTTGAACTTTGGCTGAGAACATCAGCCGATCCAACAGTTATGAGGGGGAGCAAACTGACGAAATTGAGAAGAACATTGATGAGGGAGCACAAGAAAATCAAGCAGAAGAAGAACAGAAGGTATAAGAGCAATTTGACAAAGATGCCGAGCCTAAGACAGAAAAGGAGAAAACAAGAAAAGCAGAGAAGGGAAAAAGGACAAATATTGGCAACAAAAAGGCCAAAGAAAGCCCAAAACAAGGCTGCCACAGCCAAGGCAGGCACCCAACAAGAGAAAGAAAAGACACACCATGAGATATTAGTGACACAAGCAGAAACAATGGGCATAGAGATTTCTACAGGAAGTGAAGGAAAATAACAACAAAAAGAGAAATCCCCTGAAATGTTGGCAAGGGAAGTAGCAACTATGTTTGCTACATTAAGCACACCTACAAAACAAAAAGGAAAAAGAAAACGGTGGGCCTCCATGTATTTCAAGGCCAGGAAAAGCATAAGAATTCAAACAAGTAGAATAAGAGGAGCAGTGGAAGGACATGGACAACAAGGCAGAATTTTATGGCACACATGAGTAGACCACATCAGAAGCTTGGGATGATAAGGAGGCCACTAAAGCCATCAAGAATGAAGAGATAGATTAGTTGCTTAGAGGATGAGCAACACCTTCAGTAGGGGGTGATGATGAGTCCTAGAAATGGGTAATTATATGGGCTCATTCAGCCTCCTAATTCAACGTAATCCACTATTCTCATTAGTTTATTGCATGTTTTTTATTATATTTATGCTAATAGAGTGAATTGGGTTAGTCATTATCCCAAAAAGTCTAATGTGTGCTTTATGCAGATTTTTGGTCAATTTTGAGACAAAATCAAAGGTTTAATGAGCACTTGGTAGCCAAATTCATGGAAGAACAAGGGAGAGGATTTGTAGGAAGGTGTCCCCTTCATTTATGAGCCCTTACCTTGAATTCTCCATCAAAACTCGGAGCATAAAGCCAAGGGGCAGCCAAACAAGTCGAGTAGGACTGTTGTTATCTTCAGTTCCAGGAAGCCGAATTGCTTGATTTTAGGAGGATTGTTCG
This sequence comes from Pinus taeda, assembly GCA_000404065.3. Lineage (NCBI taxonomy): Eukaryota > Viridiplantae > Streptophyta > Pinopsida > Pinales > Pinaceae > Pinus > Pinus taeda. The sequence continues at coordinate 17,572 of APFE030819751.1, read as the reverse complement.
AGGTCCCCTTCTGTATAAATAAGAAGGCTTAGGGCCTCAGTTTAGTTAGTCAGATGTTAGTTATATTGTAGTTAGATTTTAGTCGGTAGGTTAGCCATTTGATAGTCTATTTTCACACTTTAGTGTAACACATTTTCAAGTTTTTCTTGTAGACAGTTTTTGGGATGTAACTATTTTTTTTTTTTATCAATAAAGATGAATTCAGCTTTGCACCAGCTCTGATCTTTCTTAGGAGGCTGTAACTCTTAGGGTTGGAACCAACCCAAGTGTCAGTACCTCCTTTGTGTACTTTTATGTTTCCTTGATGCATTCATAGAATAATTTATGTTATTTAGGTTGAAATCTTGCTTTGTTACTTAGGTTGTTTTTGATGATTGAGATAGTTTTTCATGCTTCAGGTTGATTTGACAGTTTGGTAATAGAAAATATCTGCAAAAAGGCCATTAATCAATCCTTGATATCATCTCTCTCTCCTTGGGACCATGAGCTAAGACCAAGGCGTACTTGCTACCACAAAAACACTATTTTTGCCTTTTCATGCAATTGCTAGTGTTAGATTTTTAGTTATGAAAGTTGATACCAGTTGTACTTGCATGTTTAGAATTTTTTCTTGTTTAGTTTCCATAGTTATCTTGCATGATTTTCTTCCAATAAACTTCTGTTCATCACGTTTCTGGTTTTTAGGTCAGATTAGGTCAAAATAGCTAGATCTCTGGTTTTCCTAGTCTTTGTTTGATCAGTTTTGTAAAATAATGTGTAAAACACCTGTAATACCTTCTTGCCTAGCCTTCCTCCATCATACAACCTGCTCCAACCCCTAATCCAAGATTCTTTCCCTTCATTTGCCAAACTTTTCCAATTTGCCCTAATTCCTACATTCTTGTGCAACATCGCTCCTTCCATCATGAATCCAACCACCTTAATCACTTCTTAGCCTCATTTACCAGGTCCTAGGCCCATTTTCATCCTCATCTATCCTCCATTTCCACTTTCCCACCGTTTTTCCACTATCAACACTCCAAAATCCTCTTTCGGAACTTCCTATAGAACATCTTGTAGAACATCCTGTAGAACCCCTGTAGACTTCCTGTAGAAGCTCACATGAGCAGTTTTTCGAGATCTAATCACTGTGAAACTCTCTGGAAGGGTGCTAGGGACCCCTTAGGCCCTCTTCTCACCTTCCCATCCTCCTGCAAGTGCCCACTCCATTTCCTTTCGCCAATCAACCTCTGCACTGTCAAAAATAGTTAAAGCACATGCATAATAATTCTGCAAAATTACTCAAAAATACAAAAAGATGCTTTTTCCATATTTTCCTTCAGAAGTAGCTTAGTCACATGCATTTTACCTTTCCAAGATTCAATGGCATCCATTTTAGTAGCTTTCATCTTTTTTCTTGCACCAGTAGGGTTAGTCGGTAAAACTAGTGTTTACTAGGGTTTGCATTTCCTTTCAGCTTCCAGCTTCTTTTTGCAAGTAGATTAGCCTCTTTTGAGTTAGCTTTCATTCATCAAAGTTGAAAGCTTCTTCTAAGAACTCATAGAAGTTGGCTTAAGCTCCTAGAAAACTTGTTCCAGCTAATCAAGTGACAGCCCGCAATAAGAGCTAGTACTTGTGCATATAGCATCGTTGCTTCCAAGTTTGTTACGAACTATCGAGTTGATAAAAGTAAAGAAGGGAGTCTGAGGAGTTGTAGCATCATTGCTACAATACTAGAGCCCACCAAGAAGACTACTCCATATACACCTCAAAAAAATGGAGTTGCAGAAAGAATGAAGAAGACGTTGATAGAAATGGCAAGAGGCATGCTCAGTGGTGCTGGGTTAGGATAGGAATTCTGGGGAAAGGCAGTGGATACTACATGTTACTTGGTCAATAGGTTACCTTCATCAACATTGGAGGATAAGACTCCACAACAGGTATGGACTAGTAAGAAACACTCTCTTTCACATCTGAGGGTATTTGGATGTGATGCATATGTAGATGTTCCAAAGGAGAAATGAACGAAGTCGGATAGTAAAACCGGAAAGTGCATCTTTATTGGGTATAAGGATGGTTTAAAGGGTTATAAGCTTTGGAAACCTGTAACAAGGAAGGTTGTGTACAGCCGAGATGTGGTGTTCAGAGAGGTGAAAGATGTTATTAAACATGAAGTCCAACCAAAGGAACCTGAGAAGATAGAGTTTGAGCTAAAGAAAGAATAATCAGACTCTACAACAGAGGAGGAATCAGAAGATGAAGAGCCACAAACTCCGGCTGTGAGAAGATCAATTCAAGAAAGAAGACAACCAGAACGGTATAGTCCATCTACTTTCTGTTCAAATTTTTCTTTATCTATTACTGATGAGGATCCCAAAATTGTAAAAGAAGTAATAGATTCAAAGGATGGAAAACTGTGGAAAGAGGCCATGGTTGATGAAATGGCATCTTTGCACAAAAATGAGGCTTGAGATCTGGTGGAGTTGCGGACTAGAAGGAAATCCATTGGCAGCAAATGGGTGTTCAAGAAGAAGACAAATGCAGAAGGAAAGGTGGAGAAATAAAAAGCTCAGTTGGTAGCAAAAGGTTATTCCTAGGTGCCGGGAATTGATTTTTGTGATATTTTTTCTCCTGTTGCCAAGGTAACTTCTATTCAATTACTTTTATCTGTTGCCACTACTTTTGATTTTGAGTTAGAACAGGTGGATGTGAAGACAACATTTCCTCATGGGGATCTGGAAGAGGAAATCCACATGAAGCAACCTGAAGGCTTTGCGGTGAAGGGTAAGAAGGAACTAGTATGCAAGTTAAAGAAGTCTCTGTATGGGTTAAAACAGTCACCAAGGATGTGGTATAAAAAATTTGATACATTTATATGGGGACTTGGCTTCACCAAGAGCAAAGTAGATCACTGTGTGTGTTTTAAATTAGTTGGTGACCATGTTATTTATTTGGTCTTGTATGTGGATGATATGTTGCTGGTTGGAAATGACAAAGAAATTATCCAGGATTTGAAGACCCAATTGTCCTCCAAATTCGACATGAAAGATCTTGGTGCTGAAAACCATATTTTGGGCATGGAAATTAAAAGAGATCGAGCAAAGAGGAAGCTCTGTTAAACTAGAGGAAGTATGTCAAGACAATACTGCAGAGGTTTAATATGCAGGATAGTAAACTGGTGAAGGTTCCCTGTAGGTGTGAGGTTTGTGGAGTACTACAGAAGGTATGTTTTTGATGATTATTTCAGCGTCTTTTCATTAGAACTTACAAACCTTTTTGCATCATGAACTTGGAAAACAATAAAGAATTGTAATAAAACATGTGAGATTAATATGCAAGACGAAAATGCTGACAATTGTCATTTCCTTATGCAGGAAGGAGGAAAAACAAGAAGTTGTCATCCCAAAGGAAAGGACAAGGACGCGTTAACGGCTGTCCCTTTGACGGGAGACTGTATGCGAACAAGGCAAAGCAAATCAAAGCGAATCAGCCCGGGAAAGGAAGTGGAGATATCAGCTCGGTGCATGAAAGAAAAGAAATGACTGAGGACTAACGGTTTGGCGAATCCCTCAGGATCCTTGATCTTGAGGGATCGTTGTTTTATCTATTTCTGCACTTAGATATCTTTGCCTTCACCCTTATAAAAGGGGCAGCACTGTTAGCTCGAGAGGAGAGTTGGATGTTGTTATGTTTTATGTAATTTTCTTTAAGATGAAAACTTTGATCATCATGTCTCGTTAGGAACTGATTTATTGTAATTTCACTTTATGCATTAATACAAACTTGGTTACTATTTCATCTTTGAGTCTAGAATAACTTCAAGCGGTGTACCCCTAGAGGCTAAGGGCCAGGCCCTGGAGGACACTTGCTCTTGTACCATTATGGTTGGTTTTTGCGTGGTTTGCTTAACGACGTTATTTGGTAATCTGATGTGTTTTGTAAGTTTACATCACATGATCTGTTATGTTTAATTTATAAAGGTTTCTCAAGACAGAACTATTGTATTGACTCTGCATCATATCATTGTTCCTTTAGGTGTTGATATAATACTGCTAGTCTTTACAGAATACTGTTGTCATTTCATTACAGAGCCTTTGTGCTATGCACTTGTTTATTAACATTACGAAATTCATCTTGGGAGTTATGTTCTTTGCGATTGTTGGATTTATAAACAATGTTGTTCTATTTTGAAATGTAGTCGTACTCTTTCTAACTGAGGTGATAACTGGATCAGATTACTATTTAAGTGTGCTGTGTGTACATATGGTCTTTAAGCGTTGTTCTATAATTCATCAGTAATCAGTGCTATTCCATTTTGGTGTGTTATTCAATCCGCCTTTAAGAATGAAGGATTACCGTTTCATTCCTGTAGATTACGATTAGTACATTCGATCTTATAGACTAAGGTGTTACTGCTTGTTAGACTTAGTTGTTGTTCTATTTCTTAACTATTGTTCAATTTCAGGTTTGTTGTTCAATTTCAGATTTGTTGTTCCATTTCAGATTCGTTGTTCCATTTCATATTTGTTGTTCAATTTCTTAATTGTTGTTCCATTTCTTATCGGTCATTCCATTTCTTGTTATTTGCTATTTTGGTTTGAAGAAAGATCTCAGGTTGTAGTGAGCATTGACATCTATTTTCCGGCTCCCAGATCCACGATCTATTCTCTGATTTCCTTTTCCACCAGTTTCCAAAGGGATGGGTTATTACTATTGAACCCTTGACTGATAAATTGCTTAGTTTTCTGAATGTGTGATTTAATATTTTGAAGTCGTTAGCCGAAAACAAGCATCCGTTTACTCTTGTATTTTCAAACACTGTGCTACTAGCATTACTCTGGAAAATGATAGCCTCAGACTGAGACACTCTTTGAAATAACAAAACGTTCCTTGATTGACATATTAATGTGACGTAATTAGAGGTGAAAGAGACCCTTTTTATAGCTCCACATTTTGGCGTCGTTGCCGGGGAAAGAGTGTAGCCATTTGTTCTTTTTTCAGAGTAGGGTACGAACCTGCTAGGGAAGAATTGGGTTTTGAAAACGGAAGGTAAGAACCTTCGTGTGGAGCATGTAACAACCCTGCTCCTTTGCCTGCTTTCCTGCAGATTTGCTGCTATTTTGCTTGAGTAGAATTTAGTAGTTAATTTGAGTGCATGACTGAGCAGAAAAAACCAGAAAAGAATTCCAAACCTCTACCCAACCCAGAAAAAGCTAAGGGGCCGGGGACCCTTGGCTGACCGACCTTCATAGACGAAATCTACAAGAAATCGGAATCTCAGCCCTCAGTAGGACCCAGGGAAGTTATTTCTAAACAACTTACTAGTTCCCTTCAGGCCACAGGATCACCATTTGTAGCCTTTGCTGAGGCGCATAGTCAAACTGAAGAGCAAGACTTTCAAGAAATTGAAAATTCTACATCAGAACTATTATAGGAAGGGAATTTCAGTAATCTTTGTCAAGGAGGAGGAGAGACAGGGGAAACCAAGGAACCGAGATCTCCTCTTGAGACAACTCAGCCATTGAACAGCCCAGACAAGGGAAGTGTTGCAAAAATCATCTTTGAAGAAGCTCAATCTCCTCAGACATTAAGCACTCTCATTATCCCAGATAGAGGAAGTGCTATTAAAACTATTCCTGTTAAAGTCGTTCCCTCTCAACCTAGGAATACCCTCCTAGATATCCCAGAAGATTATTGGCATATATTCGACCCAATGGCTCAAACCCAGCCAAACACTCAAACCTCTACATTACAATACCCCATAGTGGATTCTGCAGCAAATGCGCCTTTGAAAGCAATCCCTCTTCAACATATCCCTACATTCCACGGTCTTACATCAGAAGACCCGGATGCATTTTTATTTGAATTCGATGTACTGTGTAGGGGATATGATTACATCATCGACCCCCAGAAACTGAAACTATTTCCCTCTACACTAAAAGGGGCTGCTTTAAGATGGTTTATGAGATTAGGTGGTGAGGTTATAAATAACTGGGATCAATTGAAAGAATCTTTTCTAAAGAAATATCAGGACTATTGCAGGTCTAGAGAACTAAAGGACGAAATATTCCAAATGATAGCTAGACCAAATGAAACATTAGAGGAGTATGTGGAACGTTTTCAGTATAATCTACAAAGATCTCCTTATGCATCACTGCCTTTACCTGATAATGTGTTGAAAACAACATTAATAAGGGGCATGAAGGAACAATGGATTGAAACACTAAACATTATGGGAAAATGAGATATTTATCAAGAAAGTTTTGATAACATTATTGATTTATGTATCAAGAGCTCGAGAGACAGCACAAGAGTAAAACCAGTAGAACATGATCAGTTTGTAAGAGATAATAAAATTTCAACAGAAGGAGTAACGCGTGCAGAAATTGGAAATTTATTGGAAAATTTTAAAATTGATATACTAGGGACACTAACTACACAACTTGATATTATGCAGGCCAAACAGAAGCAAATGGAGGCAGAACAGAATTTGGCAATCTTCTATCCCCGATGTAGGAAAAAGCATAGTCGTAAGGAGTGTCCACTGGATGTAGTCCAAACATGCGCCATCTGCACAAAATATCACCTTACGGAGAGTTATCCCTCACTTCCTGGGTAGAAAGTAGTATATAAGGAAGTAGAAGAAGAGCCAGAATCGGTGTATTTTCTCAACCAGCACCGCCAGTGGCAGCTGCGAAAATCTGGTATGTTTCCAGACCTAACTTCTTCTTTTTAGCCTCCGCAGTATAATGCTCAACAATATAATATGTGGCAAAGTCAATTTCAACCCATGTTTCCAAACTGGTCACCACAGTCGTTTCCTTCCTCAACCCCGTGGTTGAATTAGGCAAGCCAATCTGGTTGGTCGAATCTTCCTTATACCCCACCATATTGGAAAAGTAATGCATACCCACCACAATGGACTCCCCCTACTTCATAAAGTTCAGCCTGGCAGACAAACTGGTAGAGACCAATGCATCAACCAGTAGGAACCATTCCACTCTCTCAACCTACACTGCTAGCCTTACAACAAAATCCCCAGTCTAATATGAGACCGCAACTCCCAACCCAACCCAACCCCAATCCAAATAACAGACCGGTCCAATCTGTCCAAATCATAGAAACACCAGAAATAGGAGCCGATATGAGGGAGTGTAATGATCTTCACTTAAGATCTGGGCGTATTATTGAAATCGAGGGAGATAAGACAGTTCAGGTTGAAAATCAGTTACCCAGAGAACATCTGTCACAAGAAGAGGATGTGAATAGAAAACAAACTCATAATCAAGCAACCACATCCTCTCCCTCGTTCCCAGAACGATTAGTCATACCTCGACCTATACAATATCCTGATTTTGACATTCTGGGAGAATTACAAAATTTGTACATAAAAATTCCATTCCTCCAAGCCATTCAAGACATTTTGATATACGCAAAAACTATCAAAGGATTGTGCATAAAGAAACCAAGGAGGAATATAACAAATAATCCAAGATTCTAAGTAGTCGGCACTCTATTTGACTTATTATCAGGAAAAGAAACACCCATTAAATACGAAGACCCAGGAAATCCAATAGTAACTATCCAAATTTATGGTCAGACCCTTTCCAATGCCTTAGTTGATCTAGGAGCTACAATCAATATCTTAACAACCACTACCTGCCAAAAGCTAGGCATTACATCTGTAGAACCCACCTCTACCTTGCTAGAATTGGCTGACCAATCTGTGGTTAGGCCAGAGGGCACACTACATGATGTCATGGTCTCTGTTGACTCTTGGGAATATCCAACCGATTTTATGATAATAAATCTCAAAACCCGACTTGATGGACATCCATTGATTTTAGGTAGACCTTGGCTTGCCACTGTCGATGCCTATATTGGCTGTCGGCAAAGAAACATGATCATAACCAGAGGAACAGATATCAAGAACTTAGTTCTATATCCTCCAGCGCAGCCAAGTGTCACGATAGTCAAAACTAATAGGCACCCTGTATCATACCTTACTGATAACATGAGATCTCCATTAACTATACAAGAGACACTTGATTTCAAAGACCAAACAAAAGACGATGCCATTAATAATTTCATTAGTCAAACTGAACTCACATCCCGCACACAATGTCACATGATAAAAGTAGCATTTGATAGTGAATTAGAAGAGGATCCTCTTAAAGATACACATGATCATACAATACCTATTACCTCTGTTGCAAATAGTAAAATTGTGGAAATTAAATCGGGAGAAACCTTAAACATTAATGCCAACCTCACATCCGAACAAGAAATGAAGCTCATCCATGTGTTAAGGAAATATAAAGAAGCATTTGCATGGGACTACCCTCATATGAAAGGAATTGACCCTTAGTTATGTACACACCAAATTTACATAGAAAAAGATGTGAGACCTGTTCGACAGCCTCAAAGGAGACTAAATCCTCATCTAAAAGATGTGGTAAAAGTTGAACTTCAAAAAATTTTAGATGTCAATTTTATCTACCCTATCTCTGATAGTAAATGGGTCTCTCCGCTTGTGGTGGTACCAAAAAATAATGGGAAATGGAGAATCTGTGTGGACTACAGAGAGCTAAATAAAGCAACACAAAAGGACCACTTCCCTCTCCCATTCATCGACCAAGTATTAGATACTTTAGCAGGAAAGAAATTCTTCTCTTTCCTGGATGGCTTCAGTGGATATAATCAGATTCAGCTTGCCCCTGAAGACCAAGACAAAACTACTTTTACTTGTCCTTGGGGAATGTTTTCCTACTGAGTTTTACCTTTTGGCTTATGCAATGCTCCTGCCACATTCCAAAGGGCTATCCTTAACATTTTTGCAGACTTAATAAATGAAGGAATTGAAGTATACATGGATGACTTTACACCATACGGAGATGATTTCAATCTAGCATTGGATACACTAGAAAAAGTCCTACAACGTTGCATTGCTACCAGGCTTTGTCTAAGCCATGAAAAATGTTATATGATGATGATGGAAGGACTTATCCTAGGACACTATATTTCAGCAGCTGGCATTCAGGTAGACCCAGTCAAAATCCAAATACTTTTGCTTATTCCCACTCCTACCACTCAAACGGAGGTACGCAGTTTTCTTGGATTTTCTAATTATTACAGGAGGTTTATAGAACATTATTCACATATTGCTGCACCTTTGTATGCACTAACTGGTAACATTGATTTTCTTTGGACAAAAAAATGTAAACGTGTTTTCAAGTCTCTGAAGAAGCTCATATCCACAACCCCAGTCCTTCGAGGACCAAATTGGGATTTGCCATTCTAGATATCATCTGATGCCTCAGATACAACCATTGGAGTGGTCCTTGGGTAGGAAGAGGATAGAAAACCATATGCAATTTATTACATCAGCAAAAATTTATCCCCTGCTGAATTAAACTACGCTGTTACTGAAAAAGAATTTCTAGTTGTAATACATGCTGTCAATAAGTTCAGACATTACATTACTGGATATCATGTTATCTTGTACACAGATCATTCTGCCATAAAATATTTAGCAAACAAGCCTATCAAAAATGGCAGAATAACTAGATGGCTAATTTTATTGCAGGAATTTGATATTACAATCAAGGATCAACTTGGAAAAGAAAATCCTGTAGCCGATTTTCTCTCAAGAATGCCAAATCCAATTGATGCAGCAACAGTTGAAGATCAATTTCTAGACGAGCATCTGTTTGCTGTGGCTGTTCAAACACCCTGGTATGTTGATGTTGCCAATTACCTAGCAGTAGGTAAACTACTAGAGCATCTAACCCCTAATGAGCGGAAACAGATTGTTCAGCGGACTACTCGATTTTCTTGGATTGGGGGCTATTTGTTCCACACGAGGGCAGACATGCATATTAGGAGATGTGTTCGAGAAGGTGAAATATTTGACATTTTAAAAGCCTGCCATGACGGACCATGTGGTAGACGTTTCACCAATCGCAGAACTGGACATAAAGTGCTTCAAACAGGGTATTATTGGCCCACAATTTTCAAAGATGCAAAGAAGTTCGTCCAAGCCTGTGACAGTTGCCAGAGAGTAGGACGCCCTGGTTAGTCTGATGAGATGCCTCTAAAACCACAGCTAGTCATCGAACCATTCGAGCAATGGGCTCTTGATTTCGTTGGACCAATTAACCCATCATCAAACCAGAAAACATATATTTTGGTGGCAACAGAATGTGTCACCAAGTGGGTTGAAGCAGAGGCATTGCCAAGAGCTACCATACAGTTCTTGTTCCATCTATTTGTACGTTATGACCTTCCAAGAGAGATAATTATAGATGGTAGACCACAGTTTGCTGGGAACAAAATAGTTGCAACACTCAACAACTATCATGTCCAGCATAAAATCACTACTCCATACCACCCACAGGCAAATGGGCAAGTAGAAAGCTGCTATAAAATAATAGAAGCAATCCTAACGAAAACCATTGCGTCACATAAACGTGATTGGGCTGCCAAACTACTTGAAGCATTGTGGGCTTATAGAACAACATGGAGAAGCACCACTGGTTACTCACCTTATCAATTAGTGTTTGAAAACAACCCATCTTCCCTATAGGATTCGAAATCCAAACCTTACGAACAACACAGGAAGTTGGCTTAGATCTAACCGAGGCACAGATTAATCGATTACAGCAAATCAATGAGTTGGACAAAGTTAGGCTCTCTGCACTTCAAAACACTGCCCTGATCCAGCAGCAGCGAGCTAAATGGCACGATGCACTCATTAAAAATGAAGTCTTCCATGAAGGAGACTGGGCTCTTTTGTACGACTCCAGGTTTCAGGACTTCCCTTGGAAACTCCAGACTCATTGGTTGGGACCATATGAAATCCAGAAGGTACATGACAATGGTACTCTTACTCTAATCACTATTGACGGTTTTGGATATGCCTTCAAGGCAAATGGCCACCGAGTTTGTCTTTATTGCAAACCACTCACTCGGGAGTCCTTTTTCCAGCAGCTACGCCGAGACTCTGATATGGAGATTTTGGGGGAGGAAGATAATTCTTCCTCACCTATAATTCATTAAGGAATTGATTTCTTTTTACAGTTTGTACGTACTTTCTTTTCTTTTGTTAAATCATTTTTGTATATATTGTTGAATCAACATTTTTCCGTTACTATTTTTTTTGTTGTTCCTTTTTTCAAAAGAACAACATTTTCTTCTCGTTGTTCTTTTTTCAAAAGAACAACCCCTTTTGGATCAGTCGTTATTTTCCTGTAATTTTGTTCTTTTTCTTTATTTTTGTGTTCTGCTATTCCTTCTCCAAAGGAACATCATTTTTATCTTCTGCTGTTCCTTTTCCAAAGGAACAACATTTGGTGTTCTGCTGTTCCTTTTCCAAAGGAACAACATTTTTGAGTTCTGCTGTTCCTTTTCCAAAGGAATGACATTTGTGTGTTTTGTTGTTCCTTTTCCAAAGGAACAACATTTTTTATTTCTGTTGTTCCTTTTCCAAAGGAACAACATTTTTTATTTCTGCTGTTCCTTTTCCAAAGGAACGACATTTGTTGCTTTGTTGTTCCTTTTCCAAAGGAACAACATTTTCGATTTCTACTGTTCGTTTTCCAAAGGAACAACATTGGTGTGTTTTGTTGTTCCTTTTCCAAAGGAACAACGTTTTCGATGTCTGTTGTTTCTTTTCCAAAGGAACGACATCTGGGTGTCTGCTGTTCCTTTTCTAAAGGAACAACGTTTTCCATCTTTGTTGTTCCTTTTTCAAAGGAACGGCATTTGCATTTTCTGCTGTTCCTTTTCCAAAGGAATAACATTTGTGGTCTTTTGTTGTTCCTTTTTCCAAAAGGAACACCACTTGCATTCTTTTGCTCTCCCTTTGAAACAACCTATTCTTTTCGCTATTCTAAATTAAGGATGCTTATTGTTCCTGTTCTTTCAAGTCTTTTAGAATACAGCTATGCACTTATGCAATGGATACAAAATCACAACATACTGAAATTAGTGAATCATAAAATTGCTATCTTTATAAGAAATTGCTCTGAATTGGTAAGAGGATAGAAGGAAGGACACACTTATTCATTATCTCTTGCTGTCATTGTTCTACTAATTCTGCTCTGAATGGTTATCTTTATCATGTTGGTCTTTTAATCCCTTTTTATTATTATTCAGGAATAAGAGCAAAGGGTTTATATCTTCCTATTGGGATGTTAAGACTTCTTCCACCATTCCTACTCTTAAGGAGTGTTGAACCACCCTTTCTGTATAAATAGGGAAAGTACTGGATGAAAAAGAAAGAAAAAAGAGCAAACATGACATATAAGTTGTCAAATGCATGATAGGGGGTCTCAACAAGAGCCAGCCTACCATGATCATGAGGACAAAAGCAAAGTGGCATTCCCACTATGGCCACCACACCAGGGATATGGTCCAAAAGGGATATCAAATAAAAAACCATTGGCACAGGAGGTCTCATCACGAGCCGACCTGCCCACCTTTCGCTCCTTCCTCGTGAATGGCATTATGACTAACTGGTCACCAAGCCAGCATAATGGCCTACATTTTGACATCACACAACATTTCCTAAGCATACACAAAGGATCATGGTTCTATGGGTGAAATAAACAACTTTACCAAGGTTATGGACACGTGTCGGCAACAGAGCACTGTTAATGGTATTGAAGTCACATTATTTACACCAATAAGTAAGTTATTATCACCCTTCTATTTCTTATGCCTTAGTAATCAATTATATATTATTTCCCAAAACCATACAACGCATGAATATATATTATCACCAATCATGACAGAACAATTGAAAATGACCGCATGAGACTCTTTATCCACAGTAGATGTCCTATCCCCAACCTCGCATCATATCACTGCAGTCTCTTACGTATTAAGCGACGCAAATCTACGCCTCCATTTTGGCAATTTGCTACTTTTGTAAACGTGGCATATTGCCATACGTTGTTCCTTAAGGACTCTGTTCAGAGCAAGCGCTGCTCCTTTATTTGACGGCTGGGATAACCTATCACATTGCGGGGGGGGAGGTTAACCTCATCATTCCCTGGATTACGTGTCAGATCACTATTCGGGAAGCTGTGTACTGGGGTATAGCACAGCTCAATGGTATACTATTTTTAATTTTTCTGCATGACTTGCTCTTCATAAACCATTTCCATTGTATATTCTGCAGCATTAGATTTTGAATGAGTCTTGCATCTGTCAGCCTCTCTATGTTTCAACAGCACAAACAATTGTCGTTCCATTGAGAGTTTACAGCGAAACCATGGGAGGAAGATTGATTCAGAGAGAACCGCAGGTGTTAACAACCTCTGCTGCTGCCTGGGAAATCCTGGCAAGAGCGGGGTGGCTGACTTATCTCAACTGCTTGCAGGAGTCTAACGAGACTGTGGCAATTGAATTCTTGCAGAACTTGCAAGAGGATCACTCCACAGTGAGGGGGAGACGCATAACAGTCACCGACGACATAATCACAGAAGTCTCGGGACTGCCAGCCACTGGACCTATATGGACGTTAAAGAAGGAGAGATTGTCGAAGGTCATAGAAATCTTCCAGGACGAAGGCCAGAGCCTGACAATTAGAGGAAAGGAGGTTTTGCCAGCAGCACTATGAGAGGCGTGGGCGGAATTGGCGAAGACCATTCAAATCTACATCACTTGTGAAGGTAGAAAAGATGTGGTAAGACCACGACATCTTAAACTCTTAGCTGTACTAAAACAAAAATGCTCTATAAATTTACTTGCATTTTTGAATTCATTACTTCATGAGGTTGCATGGAGCATAAAAAAAGCACATCATGTAGAGTCAGTTGTTAGTCATCATGGGTTGATTCGGCTAATAGTCAGCCATAGCCTTACCCAACAGCATAGCAGCTAGGAAGAGCTAATTACCATGATAAATGGAGGATTGACCACACCATCCCCAAAACGTAAACATGCCACCGGTACACCTGAGCATCTAGAAAAACGTAAACAGGTCACCAGTACACTTGAGCGTCCAGAAAAATGTAAACAGGCCACCAACACACCCAAGTGTCTAGAAAAACATAGGAAATCGGTCCGGCTAGCACGGCTACGAGGGAGGCTGGAGAAGCCCCAAGAAAACACCAGCCAGCCGGTAGAAATAGAAGATGAGCAACCCCCATGACCATAAGGGGAATATGATGAGAAAGGAATGTAGGAAGAAGAAGAAGAAGGAGAAAAAGAATAAGAAGCCAAGTAGGGAGAAGAAGAAGGAGAAAAAGAAGAAGAAGTCGAGCAATCAGAAGAAGAAGGAGAAAAAGAAGAAGAAGACGAGCAATCAGAAGAAGAAGGAGAAAAAGAAGAGGAAGTCGAGCAATCTGAGCAAGAGGAGGAAACAAAACAGTAGGAATGTATCCCATTGCAGGACCCATTGGGAGAAGATGAATTGGCCAAAGTCTTGGCCAATATGGGCGAATATGGCCAACCTTCCAGTCCATCAGACCTCCATGCTGAAGAAAAACCCCAGGAGGAAAATGCACTTGAAGAATCACATGCAAAGGAGGCAGAAGAAGAGAATCTTCCTGTTCATGATGAAAATATGACAGGAGATGCTGAACATATACAATCCATCCCTAGCCAGAAGACACCAGAGGAAATTCTGGAGGGAACAGGGGCAGAAAAGGAGGTCGCCCAAGAAACAACAAAACCAGTTAGGGTTCTTGCCTCGGAACAACCAGAGCAGAGCAATGAAGAAACACCCTAGAGAGAAAATCAGTGAATTAGTCATAGTCCAGGCCACAGTGAACAGCCTATTGTTCCTTCTAAGGAAATTACGGAAATTAGGGAATTGCGAAAGGAACAGTAGAGATTACTGAATATAATAGTCCAGCTCCACCGGCAGATTAGGATTCTAAAAGCAAGGCAAAGGGTAAAAAGGACTTTGGGAAGGAAAATTGCAAACACTCCAGCAAAACCCCTCAAGGCAAAGGGGCGGAGGACTAGACTCCATCCTGCTGTTCAAAACCCTGTCGAAAACCAGGCTGTTGTTCCAAATGATGCTGAGAAACAAACTGTTGTTCCATTTGAAAAGGAACATCAATGGACTGATATCCACGTTAAGATAGAAATGGATGAGATGTTGACCCGTGATAAGGAAATTTAGATGGAGGCACCACCTTGGGGAGTGATCAGAGTCATGAACTCAAAACAACACAACAGGAAAGTTCAGGTAAAACTCCCGGCCTCCACTGCCGCATGGAAAAGAGATCCAAAAACGGTAACCCTACGAAAGGGTTTGAAGCAAGCTCAGCAAGCAGCAGAAAATCTTAGAGAGCAAACAGTCCCTCGAGAAAAGTATGAATAGCTACAACAACAGCTTAGGAACATCAATCTATCTGAAATCTAGGCCTTTGAAGGGTGGCGAAGGGAAGAAGAGAAAGTCGCGAAGGTAACTTGTAGGTTAGATATAGTTATCAAGCAAATGGATACCTTATGTTCTTTATATAATGATGTTCTAGCATGTAGAGCCCCTACTAAGAATTATGCCTTGTTTTTAATGGAAAGATATTTGCAATTGAAAATAAAGGTTGTTAAGGAAGGTGCTCCCATACAAATTAACACCATCAATGATTTTATAAACTGATGTAAGCACTACGGAGTAAAAGTTCAGAGACTACTGCATGAGTTTTATTTACATAACCTTGTATTAGAACAGGAGACCGAGTTGAACCTTGGCCCTTTTGTTGGGGATATCCAATTACAGGCATTTATTTCATTTGGGGTTAATCAAATCAAATGGCTCAAAGCCTATAATGATTTTGATCCGGATTTAAACAGGAACGCAACAAATTACAGAGATAACCATATACTCAAATATGTAGCGGAAATAATACTTCATTTCATTAATGGAAAATACTGAAATATGCTTACAATCAGAAATGGAAATAAACTAGCTAGGGCGATGGTAGCTTATCTCTGAGAAGAGATGTGATGGGTACATGCCTCTGAACTGTGTTACAATGAGGCTCAAAGGCCTATTTATTGTTGAGAAAACAATGGAAAACCCTTAACATTCCAAAACCTAACCCTAGGAGATGAAACGCCAAACTGTGGGCCCC